>BQNB010110809.1:0-22479 GCA_026074375.1 Tanacetum coccineum | reverse complement strand
ATAAAAAAAACTAACTCGGGTCACTCGGGTTAACCCGAACCCAAATAAGCAACTATTATAAACCTGAAACCCGACCCTAGTTAATATTCGGGTCACTCGGGTCAACCCGAATGACCCGAATAAGATTTTCGACCTGATGAACCCGACCCGAATATGCTTATTCGGGTTCGGGTCGGGTCGGAATTATTGACACCCCTATATGGGTCCTTGGGAAAGGGTCTGGTTGGCATCAAAAGATGCATGGGATCAGAATGTTCCCGTCGTTGTACACCTTTTTGGATCTTAACAAGCTTCGGCTTCCAAAGTCATGTAGCCCTGTAACCAGATTTTCACGAGTTGTAAACATAGAATAGAAAAGACTTAATTTTTCTACTATTTACTAGTTTTTGTGATCTCGTGACTTTTAAAATCATGGCACTAGATATAATTGGTAGAAACAAGTGTGATCGGGGCTTTAAAAAAACCATGATAATAAAGCTCTAGCTTTTATAGCTTTACCTTTGGGCCATCATTGTTTACGTACATTTTAGTATTTTTGGGCATTGCTCTACTAGTATCATTCACCCACCATACATGTCTAGTTGACTGGTCAGTGATGGCTTTTGAAAAATAGGTCATAGGTTCAATCTCATCTCATGGATAAAAGTCAATGTAACAGGTGCTTATTGCGAATTAAAAGGTCCCTTTGGAACAGATCGGTCGGCACCCGAAAAGGTGACATTTTAATGCTACTGTGATAGCTTGTGTCGTAGCAAAACTCAGCCAGGGATGGCACCCGTGGGTAATGGGCATGGTTACTTCTAACCCGTCACCCGTACCCATGATGTTTCTCTTACCCGTCACCCGCTCGCCACCCGTTTGTGGGTACAACATTTTACCCACCCCCATTCCCGTGGATACCCATTGCCCGCGAGTAAACCCGTGGGTTTATGAAACGTAACATTTACACATATGTTTTCGAATGTTTTGAAAATCAAATTTGATAAGAAGGTGCATAAGTTACTATATATTGATAAATATGCGCACAATTATTAACTATCCACTGATTATATATTAATAATAGCATTAATACATAAAAAAGTATAAAATTATACTTTTGTGACTCATAATTATTGACTAAGACTAGTGTTACTTGCGCATTAAAATCACAATACCAAGTATAAAAGAACTTCACTTGAAATTTGATACTTTCATGATTTATATTTTATTATAGTTTTGGATCTAAAAAAGGACGTATGTAACTATTAAATATATCTACTAATAACTTGACAAATAATTAAGTAATATAATAAATGTCAATTTAATAAAAAACGTCTTCACATGTATTTTAAAAGGTATAACCGCATGTATTTTTAAATGGGTGTGACGGGTTTACCTATGATGGGTATACATTACCCGTCACCCGCCTACCACCCGTTGGTGGGTTTATTTTTTCACCCACGACCCACTCGTGGGTAAAAATTAACGGGGTTACCCACCCATCACGGTGTGGGTACCCGTGGGTTATGGGTTTTTCTCGCATGTTGCCATCCCTAAACTCGACCCATGGTAAAAGACGCACCCATTGGTTAGGACGATCCGAGACAATGGACCTAAGATATTGTTCCAAACCCCAGTTAACCACTTCCGTTTGCCCGTTCGTTTGTGGGTGATACGCCGTGCTACGGTTCAATTATGTCCTACTAAGCTAAAACAATTGCGTCCAAAATTTATTGACAAAAATAGGGTCACGCCCAGAAACAATTGATTTTGGTATCCCATGATGTTTTATCACGATCTCTAAGAACAGTTCAACCACTTTATGAGCATTGAAGTTTGTAGGTAATGACCCGAAATGAGCGTACTTAGAGAATCGGTCCACGACCACCAAAATAACCGACAACCCCTTGGAAACTGGCAACCCTGTTATGAAGTCTATGGACACATCTTCCCATATAGCAGATGGTGATGGTAAGTGATGTGTCGTTTAGTATATGTAATTATATTATCAAGTTTTACTATTTATATTTTGTCGGTTTTACCTATTAACTAACACTAACAAGCAGTGTACCCGATCGATTGTAGGTTCATTGGTAAGTAAAGTGTCGATCACTAAGAGTGAACTACTAGTATTTATAACTATCTAAGTTAAACCTAATTAATCATAATTAAACCTAATTAACGCAAATAGGGGGGTTCAGCCTGAGAGACTGGTACGAGTTTTGGTTTAATCTAAACTAATAAAGTGATAAATGAGACAAATAACACACACAAGCAGATAAATAAATGATAAAGAAGAGGTCAAGCACTAATGTAAGGATAACGTATTAACCAAGTTTATATAAATAAAATGTATGAATTGTCTATGTGTGTAATGATTGTACTACTTTCGTTGGTGGTATATCATTCCACAGTTAGGTGGTACTTCTCCCTAAACTCTAGTTTTATATAACGGTTAATCCTTTCACAATCAACCAAACCCGTATAAAGTTCACACAGTCGATTATAATCTATCTAGGTGACAATATTGAAACCTAGCTCATCGAGGCTTTACCAACCTATGGCCTAATGGTTATCTATATACTAGTAGTCTATAATCCACTTAACTACCAAAGGAAATAGAACGTTATTTATAGTCTTAAGATACCTTAGTCAATCATTCACTTAACCAAAAGTAGAAACAAGATTTTATTTATAGTCATAGTGATCTAGTTATATAGATAAGCTATATGTAGTATATATCCTAGACTCTAGCCTATAGCCTAAATAAAGATTAAGTTACAACGCTTTATTTATAATCCTAGATCCAGTTAAATGATAGATGAAAACATAATCAAGCACATAAATGGGTATGAAGTGATAAACATAATCAACATGCAACGAAAGAGTAACCAATTGATATAAACAAATAAAAACATCAAATTATCATAAACTTGGCTAACACCTACAGGTATTATCCCATAATCTTTGTAACAATACACAATATCATATTCGGAACGATTAAAGTAGAGTTCATAAGGAAAACGATATGCTAACCGAATGATTATAGTGGAGTATAATGATTACAAGAGTTTTCCTATGGAATAAATGCACTTGCAGGACCTTCTTGTCTTCTAAAATAGTCTAAGAATCATACTTGGTGGTTAAAAGCTCTCTGAAAACCGAATGCTAGGTTTTCTATTTATAGGTTCGCAAATTTAGACGATACGGCGTATTGGTGAGGTCCAATACGCCGTATCGAGGGTATTTAGCGTGGGCTCCATGATTATTATATTCTAGAATAATCCTTAACTGCCTCCCAATACGGCACATCGATGCATCTGGATACAACGCATTGGGGTCTTCCCGTCATGAATGTCTTGTGAAGTCAGAGCGCGAATACGCCGTATTTGCATAAGTGAATACGCGTATCGTAAGTAAAACATGCTTGTTCCGAAAGTTTGTTGGGACTAAAAGCCTCTTGATGCTGTTTGGAAGTTACTACTGCTAAGTGGAAGTTAAGACTGTTAAGTTAGTGCAGCTGGTACAAAAGTTACTACTGTTGGTGTTAAAGTTACAACTGCTTGAAGATTACAACGTGCAGAAGATTTATGCACGAGAGAAGAGATTCAAGCGATTTATCAGAGAAACGGATAAAGATTGCGTATGTGAAAGTTGAGATATTTGTTAAAAGATTACGTTATAAGTTATTTGTTTAGAAGATCAAGATTTAACTTGGAAAATATTGTATATCCATTAGACCTCCTTAGTGTATAAAAGGAGGTCCTAGGTCATAGATTTAGATATCTAGAAATCATTTGTTTTGATATCAATATAGCTTCAAGGTTTTGTAACCCTAACACTATTAAGAGTGTTCGTATTATATTGAGGCTGAAAGTTTGATAAAATGTTTTGTTATTAATCTTATTCATTACTATTTCATTGAAATTCTTCTTAGTATCATTGACTAGATTCCGCATAGTCTTTGATATTCACAATCAAAGTTTCTATCATAGTTGTTTTGGATTTATTCAATCAATACAACTTAGGCTTATTACAAAGCTAACAAGATCTATTCTATTGGGATCAACAAGTGGTATCAGAGCTTGTGAGAAGCTTTGAATAAGAAGAAACTTTACTACACACAAGATCTACTTTTTCAAGAAGCAATGGATTCTCAATCTACTCAAACCATCAAGCTACCCATACTCCAACCTGGTGAGTATGATCTCTGGAAGATGAGGATGGAGCAGTACCTATAGTGCATTGATTACACTCTATGGGAGATCGTAGAAAATGGTAATGCACCCATAGTAACAAAAACTGTTGATGGTAAGGAGACTGTTATCCCTCCTACAAGTGTTGAAGAGAAGGCACAAAGAAGGGCAGAGTTAAAGGCAAGAAGCACTTTGTTGATGCCTTAACCTAATGAGCATCCAATTAAAGTCAAACGTCATACAAGGATGCTAAAACACTGATGCAGGCTATTGAGAACAGATTTAGAGGTAATACTACTACAAAGAAAACTTAGAAAAATCTACTGAAGCAGCAATATGAAAACTTTGTTGCATCCAGCATAGAAGTGATTGAGCAAACCTATGAAAGGCTTCAAAAGCAAATTAGTCAACTGGAGATTCATGGTGAAGTTATTACTCAAGAAGACATCAATCAGAAGTTCTTGAGAAGTTTGTCACAAGAATAGACTATGCATACTATTATGTGGAGGAACAAACCAGAGATTGAGACATTGAGTTTGGATGACCTCTTCAACAACCTAAAGGCTTATGAAGCCAGGTCAAGGGACATCTAATCAACCATAACTGCACAGATTAGCCTTTTTGTCTCTAGCAGCACTAACAATGCAACAGAGCATTAATACTACGCAGGGTGTTAATACTGTTAGAAACTCAGGGTCTGCTGATACTCCAAATTTGTTAAAAATTTGAGTGAGCTGTGATTTAATATCCTCTGCTAGCCAACCAAGTATTATACCAACGAGATAAATAAAGATCTACAACCAAATCAATCCTTGATGACTAAGAAGAGATGATTTGACGTGGAACATTGCTATGGCTGACTATAAGCAAGAAATTCCTGAAGAAAACTGGAAGGAAGCTGTACTGGCCAAAAAAGAAAAGACTTGAGGTTTTGACAAGTCAAAGGTGGATTATTTCAACTGCCACAAGAGAGGACACTTTGCAAAGGCCCCAGGAATCAAGACAGCAAAACAAGGAGCCTATCAGAAGGACTGTGCCAGTTGAGGAAACTACTTCAAATGCCTTATTGTCTCAGTGTGATGGCTTTGGCTATGATATAGGAGTGACCCAGCAAAAAAGGTCCAACCAATTTTGCTCTCATTAGCTTATTCTTCAACAAGTATCAACTTCTCTACAAAAACTTTGAGGTATCTAATAAGACTCAAATGTTTGTTCAAATTCTTGTTTTGAATGTGTAAAAGATCTAAAAGAATAAAATGAACAATTAGTTAAAGACTTAAGAACAGCTAGGATAAGTGCTCTCTTATAAAACTAGTTTAGAATATGTAGAAGCTAGACTGTTAGTCTTTAAGAAAAATGAGTCTGTGTATGAGGAAGAATTAAAACTCTTAAAAAGTGAAATCTATTAAGAATGTAGATATTATAGAGCTTAAAAGGAAGTTAGAGTTGGCTACAAAAGAAAAAGATGAGGTTCAACTTACAGTTTAAAAATTTGAAAATTCATCAAAAAACCTAAGTAAACTTCTAGACAGACAGATAATGGATAAGTGTAAAACAAGATTAGGTTATAATGCTGTCCCACTCCATATACTGGAATTTATGCCCTAAAAATCTGATTTGTTTACCTTAAGTCTAGATGAGTTTATGATGTTGTATGATCTGTTAGCGAGCTGTAGTTGAAAAGCCTACTGTTGAGACATAAACCGAAGACATCTAGGAAAGTAAAAATGGAAAAAATTCCCTAATTATTGAGGATAAGGTATCGATAGTGATGAAAAAATGTGCATAAGGTTAAACAGATTAGATGTTTAATAAACCATAATTTTGCTAAATAAAATTGTTAAGTCTACTGAGCAAGTAAAATATCCTAGGAAAACATCAGTTGATAAATATATGCAAAACACACCTAGTCCTAGAGGGAACAAGAGAAACTAGAACCAACAGATGTCTCAAAAATTAGGGAGTGATTTTGAGATGTTCAACAAAGCTTGTCACGTGTGTGGTAGTTTTGATCATTTGAAAAATAATTGCAATAACTGTTATAATAATGGAAGATTTGCAAAACCAGTTTGGACTAATATTCAAAGGGTGAACAAACAGAATTTCTCTAAATTAACTCACC
The DNA here is from genome assembly GCA_026074375.1 of Tanacetum coccineum. Lineage (NCBI taxonomy): Eukaryota > Viridiplantae > Streptophyta > Magnoliopsida > Asterales > Asteraceae > Tanacetum > Tanacetum coccineum. The sequence goes on along the minus strand of BQNB010110809.1, from coordinate 16,182 downwards.
CCAGTCCAAAAAGGAACATGGTTCCAAGAACAGTCTTAACTAGGTCTGGTCCAATTTCAGTTAATGCTGTTAGATCAGTTAATACTGTTCAATCAAGAACAGCAGTGAATAATGCAGGACCCATGAAAAATGTTATTAATAATGCATATTCAACTGCTAGAAGGCCTTTTAACAAAATAACAGTAGCTAATAACAGTAATTTCACTAAAAAGGTTAATACTATTAAGGGAACAGGGGTTAATACTGCTAGGTCAAAATCAGTTATTAGTGTTGTTAAGGAAAACAAGGGAAATGCTGTTAAGACCTCAGCATGTTGGGTTTGGAGACCAAAGCACAAAATTTTAGATCATGTCTCCAGAAACAATGGTGCATCAATGTCCTTTAAAAGATTTGACTATATTGATGCACAAGGCAGATCCAAGTCAGTAATGGCTTGGGTCCCCAAAAGAAACTAATTTTCCTACCATTATGTGCAGGGCAATCCACAACAAGATTTAAAGAATAAAGGAGTGATTGACAGTGGATGCTCTAGGTACATGACAGGAAACAGATCATATCTTACAGATTATAAAGAAATTGATGGAGGATTTGTTGCCTTTGGAGGTAATTCCAAAGGAGGGAAAATTACTGGGAAAGGTAAAATAAAAACTGGTAAATTGGATTTTGAAGATGTGTATTTTGTAAAGGAACTAAAGTTTAACCTCTTCAGTGTCTCACAAATGTGTGACAAGAAGAATAGTGTTCTTTTTACTGATACTGAATGTGTTGTTCTGTCTCCAGACTTTAAGTTAACTGATGAAAGTCATGTTTTACTTAAAGTTCCTAGAAAGGATAACATGTACAGTGTTGACTTAAAAATGTTGTTCCGTACAAGAAGGTCTCACTTGTCTCTTTACAAAAGCCACACCAGATGAATCTAATCTTTGGCATATGAGGCGTGGACATGTAAATTTCAAAACCAATGATAAACGGTAAGGGAAACCTTGTAAGAGGTTTACCTTCAAACATTTTAAAAGAATCAAACCGGTGGTTGCTTGTCAGAAGGGAAGGCAACACAAAGCTTCTTGTAAGACCAAAACAGTAAGTTCAATCAGCCAACCATTATAAATGTTACACATGGATTTGTTTGGCCCAACATTTGTAAAGAGTTTAATGAAAAAGATGTACTGCCTAGTTGTCACAGATGATTTTAGTAGGTTTAGTTGGATTTTCTTTCTTTTTAGCCACTAAGCGAAACAATTTTTTTAAATTCCTTAAAACATTCTAACAGGCATAGAAAAACTCTTTAGACCTTAGGGTGAAAATGATTAGATGTGACAATGGGACTGAATTCAAGAATAGGGTCATGAATTAGTTCTGTGAAATAAAGGGTATTAAGAGGGAATTTAGTGTTTCTAATACTCCACAACAAAATGGAGTAGCAAAAAGGAAAAATAGGACACTAATAGAGCTGCTGAGAACTATCTAGCTGATTCCAATTAACTTCTGGTTGAAAGCAGTTAATACTGCTTGGGGATGTCCAAAATAGGTGTTTAGTTATCAAGCCTCACAACAAGAACCCCTTAGGAACTTTTTTCTAGGTAGAAAAACCTCTTACTTCATGAAACCATTTGTTGTCCGGTAACAATCCTTAATACCATAGATCACCTAGGTAAATTTGATGGAAAGGCTGATGAAGGGTTCTTTGTAGGATACTCTACTAATAGCAAAGCATTCAGAGTATTTAACAGTAGAACTAGGACAGTAGAAGAGAACCTACATGTACAATTTAGTGAAAATACATCTAATATTACATGAAGTGGACCTAATTGGCTTTTTGATATAAATGCACTAACAAATTCTATGAACTATAAGCCAGTTGTTACAGGGAATCAGTCTAATGCTAATGCAGGTACAAAAGAATGTGTTATGCAAGTAAAAGCTACGAATGGAGACAGTACCATACGCAAAGATTACATTTTGCTACCAATGTGGCCTGCTGATCCACTATTCTCTCAGAATTCAAAGGAATCTCCTGATGCTGGATTCAAAACATTAGGGGAAGAGGAAAAGAAGGATGCTAAAGATCCAGTGAATGAAAGTGGAAATCCAACTAAAGGGAAAGATAGTGAGGTTCCAAGTACAGAGGAGCCAAGAATTAATCAAGAGAAGGATGATTATATTAACAGCACTAACAATATTAATACTGCTAGTGATGGAAACAACACTAACAATGTTAATGCTGCTAGTTCAACTATTAATGCTGCTGACACAGAAGTTAATGCTTTTAATCCAAAAACAAGTATTAAACTATCCAAAGATCCAATTATGCTTGAATTGGAAGATATTTTTATATCAGATGAAGGATGAAGATGTTGGTGCAAAGCTGACAATGAACCAATTTAGATGCATTTATGCTGTCAGTCCTATTCTCCAACTACAGAATACACAAAGATCATACAGTTGACCAAATCATTAGAGAAACTTGTGAATTCAGCAACCTCAAACAAGAAGAATGACAAAGAATTTGAAAGAACATGGTTTGTTTAGTTCAGTTCAGCAAAGAACAAACCATAAAGACTGTTAAAATTGTTTGTCTCTTGCTTTTTTATCATAAGATGAAACCCAAGAAGGTAATCCAAGCAACAAAGACCAAGTTGGATAGAAGCTATGCAGGATAAGCTTCTACAATTTAAATTACAAACGGTTTGGACCTTGGTGGATTTACCAAATAGCAAAAGGGCTATAGGCACTAAATGGGTTTATAGGAACAAGAAGGATGAAAGAGGCATTGTGATAAAGAACAAAGCAAGGTTGGTTGCTCAAGGGTACACACAAGAAGAAGGGATAGACTATGATGAAGTTTTTGCCCCTGTTGCCAGAATTGAAGCAATTAGGCTATTATTAGCCTATGCCTCTTTTAAAGACATTATGATGTACCAGATGGATGTCAAGAGTGCTTTTCTTTATGGTAAGATTGAAGAGGAAGTCTATGTTTGTCAACCACCAGGATTTGAAGATCCAGACTTCCCTGACAAAGTTTACAAAGAAGAAAAGGCTCTCTATGGTTTGCATCAATCTCCTAGAGCTTGGTATGAGACCTTGTCCACTTATTTGTTAGAAAATGGGTGTCAAAGAGGACAGATAGACAAAAATTTGTTTATCAAGAGGGACCAAGGTGATATTCTGATAGTACATGTATATGTGGACGATATCATTTTTGGGTCTACAAAGAAGAAGTTATGCACAGAGTTTGAAAAGATGATGCATAAGAAGTTTCAGATGAGCTTTATGGGTGAACTCACATTCTTCCTAGGAGTGCAAGTGAAGCAGAAGGAAGATGGGATTTTTATAAGCCAAGACAAGTATGTAACTGATATTTTGAAGAAATTTGGCTTTAGTGATGTCAAAACAGCAAACACACCCATGGAAACCCATAAGCCTTTGCTCAAAGATGCAGATGGTGAAGATGTAGATGAACACATGTATAGATTAATGATTACCTCATTGATGTATCTAACTTCTTCAAGACCAGATAATTACTTTTGCTTTAATGTGAATGTGCCAGATTCAATTACCTAAACGTTCCAGTCTTCATGCTGTGAAAAGAATTTTTAGATATCTTAAAGGTCAACCTAAATTAGGCCTTTGGTATCCTAAGGATTCACCTTTTGACTTGGTAGCATATACTAACAGTGACTATGCAGGAGCAAGCTTATATAGGAAGCCCACAACAGGAGGTTGTCAATTCCTAGCATGTAGATTAATTTCATGGCAGTGTAAGAAGCAGACTGTGGTTGCTAATTCCACAACAGAAGCTGAATATGTAGCTGCTTCAAGTTATTGTGGCCAAGTGCTTTGGATTCAAAATCAATTGCTAGATTATGGGTATAACTTTATGCATACAATTATCTATATTGATAATGAGAGCACAATATGCATAGTGAAGAACCCTATTTTTCACTCGAAGACAAAGCACATTGAGATTAGACATCACTTCATCAGAGATTCTAATGAAAAGAAGCTAATTAAAATGATCAAGATTCATACTGACAAGAATGTTACAGATTTGCTTATAAAAGCATTTGATGTAAGTAGATTTCAATATTTGATTGCCAGTATTAGAATGCTAAATATTTAAAGTCCTGATTAAGAAAATGGTAAGGTAAATAGACAGAGAGAAATTAGTGAGATTGAAAACAAAAAGAGAGATGTGTGATAAAAACAGACAGAGAGAATTGTGAGCTAAAAGAATCGAGAGAAATAAAAAACAGACAGAGAGAATTGTGAGCTAAAAGAATTAAGAGAAATAAAAAACAGATAGTAGAGAATTGTGGAGCAAAAAGATTGGAGAGAAATAAACAAACAGACAGAGAGAATGTGAGCTAAAAGAAATTGAGAGAAATCAAAAACAGACAAAAAAGAATTTGGTAAGTTACAAATTCTAATTTGATGATGAAATACCGATTAGAAAGGAACTTAAGTTAATGCTGGTGATTCAAAGTTAAAGCAGCTAGCATAACTTACTACTAGCTAGAGCAAGTTGAATGCTGATATGGCATAGAACTTACTACCTGCGGTTGTAGTTAATGCTGCTAGGGGCCTTAAATTTACACAGAGTTACTACTGAGCTTGGGTACTTACTACTCTAGTTGAAATAATGCTGCTAGGCATAACTTACTACTGCTGGTGAACGTTAATGTTGTTGAGGGTAGTTTTATAAATACTTCGATTAAAGGTTTCATTCAATCATTTAATCGATTTCAATCTTTCATATACTCTCTAATCAATAACCCTAACTCAATTTCATCGTTAATCATCAAAACCCATCACAATGTCTGCTCCAAAGTTTGTTGATTCACATAACATGGTCACATTCTTGGCTAAACCCACTGAAAGTGACGGGTTTGAACAAATTTTAGATTTCTTAAATGCGAATCCTATCAAATATGCATTAACGGTTAATCCTACAATCTATACTTTATGTATTGAGCAGTTTTGGGCTACTGCAAAGGTGAAAACTGTTAATGGAGAAGTTTAGTTACAAGCCCTAGTGGATGGGAAGAAAGTGATCATCACTGAGACAAGTGTCAGAAGAAATCTTTAATTGGAAGATGCTGAAGGAATTGAATGTCTACCTAATGCTGATATTTTTGAGCAACTTGCTTTAATAGGGTATGAAAAACCTTCTCAGAAACTTACATTCTACAAAGCTTTCTTTTCTCCTTAATGGAAGTTTTTGATTCATACTATTCTGCAATGCCTAAGTGCTAAGTCTACTGCATGGAACGAATTTAGTAGCACTATGGCCTCTGCAATAATCTGCTTAGCCATAAACCAAAAATTTAACTTTTCTAAGTATATCTTTGAAAGTATGGTAAAGAATATGGATAGTAGTGTCAAATTTCTAATGTATCCAAGGTTTGTGCAAGTCTTTCTGGATAAACAAATTGGTGATATGTCTACTCATGATGAAATTTTTGTTACACCCTCTCATACTAGAAAGGTATTTGCAATTTGAAAAGGGTTTAGGAAAGGATTCTCTTATTAGTTTACACCCTTATTTTCAACCATGATGGTTCAAGCTCAAGAAGAAATGGGTGAAGGTTCAACTATGCCAACTGATCCCCATCACACACCCATCATTCAACCATCAACATCACAACCTCAGAAGATTTTGAGGAATGGATTGTTCATTTAGCATGGTTCTACTCATTTCTTATAGAGTGCGATTTTTTCTTTCTACTACCCCATTAGATTGTGGAGTACAAGGAGCGGAAAAATTGTAAGATATTCCATTTAAATCACAATAGTTTCCGAATTGTACTTTATTATCAAATTCCCGACCATAATCCGTTCTAATTGATACAATGGAACATCCTAATTTGTCTTGGATCATTTTCCTAAATATTTCGATTTTTTTGAAGGCTTCGGTTTTATTTGCTAAAAAACTAGTCCGTGTGAATCGAGAATAGTCATCTACGATTACTAAGGTATAACGATTCCCTCTATAGCTTTGTATGACGGAAGGGCCAAACAAAATTATGTGAAGTAGTTCTAAGCATCTATTTGTTAAAACTATATTTTTAGCCTTGTGACTTGCATGAGCTTGCTTTCCAATTTTGCAAGCATCACAAAAATGTCTGTCGTATTTAAGTTTAGGTAGATTTCTAACTAATTCTTTAGATGCTAATGATTGAATTAGTTGCATATTAGCATGACCTAATCTCCTATGCGATAGTGTGCAGTTTTCGTCTAATGTTGCAAGGCATATTTTGTCTTCCGGTTTATTTCCTATTTTCATTACATATATTCCTCCTTTCCTAATTCCTTTACCTATAACCTTTTCGTCTTTGATTATTTCGCTATCGTGTTCGGTAAATATTACTTTGCATTTATTATCACATATTTGACCTACACTAAGCAAGTTATATGTTAAGTTATCTACGTGCTCAACATTTTCAATTATTAGGGAGTCTTGAGAAATCGTACCTTTGCCTATGATTTTACCGCGCAAGTTGCTCCCAAAAATTACGTTTCCTCCGTTGTACGCTTTGTATGAAGAAAACAACTTTCGATTACCGGTCATGTGTTTTGAGCATCCACTATCTTTAATCCACTCATCGGGTTCCAAGTTTATTCCTAAGCATATTTCATCGGGCGCTTGAGCTACAAGACAAGTTTCATCTTTAGTCTTTTCCACTTCATCTTCTCCATTGTCGCTCCATGCTCCTCCAATAAATGCTCTTTGATCGTTGTTCTTTGGCGGCTTTGAACATTCTCCAATGAGGTGATTTGGATCACCACATCTAAAACATTTTCTTTCACTTTTACCATAACCATCATTTCTACTTCTTTGGAATGTTTTTCTATCGCCTCGTGGTTGTCTTACAAATCTTCCTCGTCTCTTGAAGAATTTCTTGAATTCCTTTACGGCCATAGCATACTCTTCGTCTTCACTATCGGAGCTTGAGCTATCTTCATCACTTACTTCCTTTTTCACCTTTAATGCAAGAGATCTACTTTGTTCTTTCTTGCCTTTGACCGTTTCGAAATCTTTCTTTATTACTTCTTCATAAACTTTCAAGTTTCCAATTAGTTCGTCAAGAGGTAAGGTTGTTAGATTCTTTGATTCTTCAATCGCCGTGACTTTCGCGCGCCATTTTGGATGTAATGCCCTAAGAAATTTCCTAACACAATTCTTGCTAGAAAAACCTTCATCAAGTGCTTTTAGACTAGTAATAATAGTGTTAAATTTAGCAAAGGCATTATCTATTGATTCCTCTTCCAGAATCGTAAATTGTTCATATTGTTGAACAAGAAGATCTATTTTGTTAGCTTTGACTTGATTATTACCTTGATGTGTGATTAGCAAAGTATCCCAAATTTCTTTTGCGGTTTAACATATAAAAATTCTTTCGTATTCTTTACGTATAGCTTCATTATTTTTTGCAAGTTTCTTTTTAAGATCATCATTTTGTTTATGAAAAGGTACAACTTCATCCTTTTTAGTTTCGGGATTATTTTGAATAGGAGGAAAATCACCATCGGTAATAACATGCCAAATGTCACACACTGCCAAGGCGGAAACGCGAGGCGTAACGAGAAAGGATATCATCACAACACAATGGTGTCTATACAGAGAATTCTATATGAAATAAATAAGTAAAGCATAGACACAAAGTGTCATAACAATACCCATAAAACTGACAAAAATCCAAAAGGCATCTTTATTGATGAAACGAAAGTTCTCGCCAATAGAAAAACATGCCACAATTATCCATAATCCAAAAAATGCCAAATTCAAGACAATAAAGCAATAAACTCCATGACATCCTACGGTCTCTTTCTAGCCACTTTATCTATTTTCTTATTTCCCATGTCGACTCACCTGAAAATGATGCTTAAACGTAACATATGTGGTGAGAGTATAGGTATTAAGACACGCAATAACTGCGTTGAAAAATCACTGTGATAAGTAACTAACATAGCATAGCATGACATACAACAATCTATCATACAAGCTAACATGTAACCACATCAATCCACATTAAGACGTTCACGCTTAATGGTCATAAACATAGAAACAAAACGTATAACAATGAGACGATCACGCTCACTATCAACAATCCACAGCAATCAGATGGTCACGCCACTACTAACAATCCTCAATATAAGACGGTCACGATCACTACAAACAATCCTCAATGCCTTGTGAGGTCATGCTCAGACAAACAAACAAGGAACGGAAGTTGACTTCCCTCACGATTCCACAAACTATAGCAGACGTAGCACATATTCATACAATAGTCAGTTTATAAGCCCATGCCTTATTTAAAACTCATTATCACAGTAACTAAAAACATTTAACTCATAGCATCATTTTACCTAAGAAAACATTAAGAAAAATGGGTATGAAAACTCACCTGATGCTTAAGCAAATTTCTCAAACTTCTTGCACAAAACTATTAAATCAAACAAACGCATGTTACTCGGCGACCTAAGCAAAATTGATTATGCCCAGTAAAACAATCATGTATGATGGATGTATAAAGGTGTTTAATTACCCCATGGGTCACCCCGACACCATGCTAATTTACCAATTCGTTTACAACTTTTTCAATGTTCACACAATTTACCCAAAAATGCAGAATTTTAGTGTCAATATACTATTTTCTAAACCACACCTACTGACCTTTATAAATTTTACCAAAAATCACGCATTCCATATTATGAGTTTACTATCTCTAGGATTTTTCCACTAATTTATATCCCCTCTTAAGTTGCCCCAAATAAAAATCAAACTCTTTAACTACTCGTTTCGGATATGTTACGAACACTAAAAAACTTTGGGGCCTACAAACCATACTTTAGATTCTAAATCAGAAGCTCTCCTTTGGGGTATTTTTAATAAACACATAGAACTAAACTTCTGTAGGTTGGATAATCCTAATTCGAGATTTAAGTAGGGGTTTTACACCTCGTAATCTGGCCTAAATCTGACCCGAATTTACTGCTTGGACAATGTTTCTTGTAACCAATATTTGAATGGCTTCCCGACCTTAAAAACTTTCGAGGCCAGATGTTATGGAAACTAGACTCTCTGAGCTACATCATAGACACCGGAAACTTGAAAAAAGCTATTACCATCATTGAGATAACAGCCAAACAACACAGCCCTAAATTCTGTCCTAATCTACATCAAGTTCTAACGCGAATTAAGCCTAACAAATTACACCCATAAGCTTCTAATTAAACCTTAATCATTATAACATGTTTATTATATCATTAGTTACAGATGTTATGAAACCCTAATTATCCATCATAATAATTATTACATATTTTTAATGATAATTAACTCAAAGGATTATAATTTATACCTTAAATCTTCGAATCTTGAACACAAAAATCACCAAACTTAAAAAAAAAATATTTTTCTTCTTCTTGTTTGAAAACTTTAGCCGATCCAAGTAGGGAGAGGAGAAAAAGTGTTTTAGAGATATTAAGGTTTAGTATTTATAGGATTAGAGTCCATATTTAAGTCCAATTTGATATTTATTAACTAAATAATTCCCTTAATTAGAGTCCTATTAGGATTGGGCTTTTATTTTTTTTTATTTTTTTTTATTAAATTCGTATTTACTATTCTTGCATAAAAAATATATTTTTTTAATCTTTTATTAGTTAATTAATTACCTTCAATACCTTAAGTTTTTATAAAAACCTTAAAAAAAAAGCTATTTGGTAAAATCATTTTTGCTTAAAAAACTACTTTCTAAAATAACTTTTCATTCTCACAAATTCACTTTCTAAATATGAAAATTTTACTACCAACTTCCATATTTCACACATTATTCCTTTCTCATATCACACACTTCCTATAAACGCTTAATCCTTAAAACCAAGTATTGACGTATAGCATGCATGCACACGTCGTTTATAATCCATTATCACCACACAGTGAGTGGAACAAATGGAATACTTAACACCAAATTCAAACACACTCAAAATGAGATGCCCATACACCTCAAAATGATATCAAGCACATAATTAACTCACTTAGCCCACATAAATTCACATAGCACAACACTTACACACATAAAAATGAACTCTTAGCCATTTCTAAAGGTTTAAACTAACCTGCTCAAATCACGGTTGTCACATTATCCCCTCCTTAAGGAAATCGCGTCCTGAGATTTAACCAAAAGGTTTAACTCTATCATTACTAAATATTTAATCAAGGATACTCATCTTTCAAGTAGTCCTCCCATACCCATGTTAACCCAAAGTTACACTTTGAAATTCCCAACTAACTTTCACAAGATATTTACTGCTAATACAACTTTGCCCTTTCCTACAAAAAAGGGTACGCATAGCAGCATAACCGACTCCAAACAAAAAGAAACATCCAACTACCTGATCCTCGCCCGTCATCGAGTGAGACTCGTCAAAAACCTTAAGTTGCGTAATAACGTCATTTACAACCTGGTATCGCAACTCATCAAGCAAGTACTGTCTTGAAACCAAGTTATAAGTTGTTACAAAGCCCAATGTTTTTGAAGTATTGGCTCGACTTCGAGTTTATTCATAAATTAACGTTAACCAAAATCACACAAAAACATCTAAGGGCATACTAAGGCTCTACAAGAAACCTTAGTACCAACTTTAATCTAAAATCCCATGATCCCTTGCTCAACGGAACATGTGTGGAAACTCAGTTTCCTGAAGTCTAGACCTCAATCGTAGCCCTAATTGACCTTAACTACCACCATTCTGCTACATTTTAACCTCCTACTCACGGTTATTTATCTCTACAGGTTCCTCAAACCAAACGAAGAGTTTTGTCAACCCGTTTATCAATTAATGGCAAATGCAAACTTAGCATCGCCATAAATTTCTATAGGTTGAACATGAAAAACGTGTCATGTACTCCACTCAATTCCTCAGGTAATCTCAACCGATAAGCTACAGGACTTATTCTTTCAAGAATCTTAAATGGCCCTACATACCTCGGTGCTAACTTACCCTTTTTCCCAAAGCGAATTACACCTTTCCAAGGTGACACTTTTAGCATAACCCAATCTCACTACCTCATAACTCTAATCGGTTCCACTTTTATTAGTCGCGCCCTATTATCAACATAGCTCTTTTGACGGTCTCTTGCCGCTTTGAGCTTCTCTTTTATCAACACCACTTTATCAGTCGTTTCTTGAACCAATTCAGGTCCAATCAAACTACTCTCTCCAATCTCTACCCATAGAACAGGCGACCTACATTTCCTTCCATACAAAGCTTCAAATGGAGCACACCGAATGCTCAATTGATAACTACCACCAAAATCGATAACACATGCCCTTATTATATCTTCCAAAGTCTAAATCATGCTTCCACTTTTGTCCATCCGCTTGAGGATGCTAAGCAGTACTCAAATCCATTCACATCTTTCTCCAGCGTCTGCCAAAAGCACGGGGTAAACATGTCTCCAAGGTTATAGTACATCTTATCCGCTCCCGGATGTACCAAGTACCTTGATGCATGGGCCTCATCCATTACACTTCCGACCAATAGAACCTAAATTCGATCCATAAAGTACAAACTCTCATTTCCTTTTCTTTCCATCTGTGGATCTAAACCATGTAGCCTTTTTGCGAGTATGTTCTCTTGCTTGAACGCCTCACTTTGGGCTGCTAGTATCATTCCTCTTAATCGTCTTGATTTCACTCTCTCCATTCTACCCAACGCATCACCCACTACACTCGCTTTATCGGAGTATCACACAAATCATTCTTTAAAGTCTGAAAAGCCTCTTCTTGTTCTACGCTCCACTCATACTTCTGATTCCTCTTAGTTAGGGAAGTAAGGGGGTTCAACAATCTAAAAAAAATTCGCAATGAACGTTGGTAGTAACATGCCAATCCTAAGAATAATCATCTAATTCCTCACTACCTCACTCTCACTCGTTTCCACGTGACCAAGAAAACGCACTTCTTCCTACTAAACTCACACTTAGAAAACTTAGCATACAGCTTCTCCTTCCTCAGTGACTCTAACACTAACTTCAAATGAACTTCATGTTCCTCCTTCAACTTTGAGTAGGCCAGAATGTCATCAATGAATACGATGACAAACCTACCTAAGTACGGTTTGCAAACCCAATTCATTAAGTCCATGAAAACCGATGGTGCATTGGTTGACCCAAAAGGCATAACCGTAGGCTCAAAATGTCCGTATCTCATTTGAAATGCGGTCTTTGGAATGGCATCCTCATACATTCGTAGCTGATGATAACCTGACCGAAAATCTACCTTTAAGAAAGGACACGCTCCTCGTAACTGATTAAACAAGTCATTAATCCTAGGGAGTGGATAACGGTTTTTAATAGTTAATTTGTTCAACTCCCTATAATCAATACACATGCGAAAAGAACCATCCTTCTTCTTAACAAATAACACCGGTGCTCCCTACGGAAAATGATTAGGTCATATGAAACCCTTGTCTTCTAACTCTTAAAGTTGTTTAGACAATTCTTGCATTTTCGAGGGTGCTAGACGATATGGAGGCTTCGCGACTGGCGTCGCTCCATGAACTAAGTCTACACGGAACTCAACTTGTCGTTGCGGTGGTCATTGACAAGTATTCCGAAAACACATCAATAAAATCTCATACGACAAAAATATCACTCAATTCTGATTCACCTACCTTTGTGTTCATTAAGGTTTTCACGACTCCTTGAGTACGTTCACCATGAACCCGAAGTATCTCTTCACCTTCCAACGGTATCCTAACCACCTTCTTATGACATACTATCACATACTTCCTCTTTGATAACCAGTCTATTCCCACAATCACATCAAAGCTTCCATGACTCAACGGTATCAACGAACTCCAAGGGTTACGAACAATCAAATAGGATAACAGTTTAGGCACTAGAATCATATCAAAACACGTTTTTATCATCTAGATATCATCAGTTTAACACAGCCCTAAATTCTGCTCAACACTAAATCACAAATTAACGTGATTTAAGCCTAACCGTTTACATCCATATGATCCTAATTAAACCCTAAACACTCTAGCATGATTAATACATCTTTAATTACATAAGTTTTTATAACCCTAAAGATCCATCATATTAATTGTTACATGATTTAAAGAAAACTAAACAAAAGCTTAATTAAAACATACCTAAACCTTGATTCTTGAAACACTAATTCACCAAGTCACCAATTTGATCTTGATAAAAAAAATCTTTTTTTCTTTTCTTGATGGAATCGTTGGAACAAACAAAGAGAGGAGAGAAAAGTGTTTTAGGGATTTATTGATCTTATATTTACACTATCTAGAATTCTAATTATAATCAGATTTGTTTTCTTTTTTTTCTTCTTTATAACCGATCCAAATAACATCCCTTTTTAAAAAAAATTATTTTATTTATTTATTTTTCTATAATATTTCGTTCACCCCCTCATATATATATATATTTTTTTTATTTTTTTTTATTATTAATTAACTAATTATTTTCATTACCTTAAGTTTTTATAAAACCTAAGCCAATTTGGGTAAACCTTTTTACATAACGCTACTTACTAAACTTTTTAAAAATAACTTTTCATTTCACAATTCACTTTTTAAATATGAAAAGTTTACTACAAACTTCCATAATTCACACACTTGATTCCCTTCCAAAATAACACACTTTCTATAAACGTTTAACACTTAATAACCAAATATTGACGTATCAATGCATGCCACACATCATCCATTTCCATTATCACCACATGTGAACAAATGAAATACTTAATACCAAACTCATATGCACACAAAATAAGAAAATAATTTACCTCTAAAATGACATCATGCACATATGTAAACTTCAACATACATATAGAACACATAGCACGCAAGAAACATACAAAATGGACATTTAGCCATTTCTAAAGGTATAAACTAACCTGCTCAAATCACGGTTGTCACAACTCATGACTTAGAAATAAAAATAATAGTGAAAGTAGTAAACACATGAAAAATAAAAGAAACTACTTTCACATTCCCATTGCAATGTGCAATTCCCGACCTAACCAAAGATAAAAAATACATACACGAACACAGGAAGTACACTTTTATACAAAAGAAACTAGCAACCAACTATGAACTTTAATCTATAGGGTAGGCTAAGGTGTAAATGTGTAACGAAACATATTTTAGTGGAGTAAGAAACGAAAGGAATGGCTAAAAGGTTTTTCTAGGGGTATCTTACTCTAAAAATGAGAATAACAAAAGGGGTTTATGCGGGGGTTAACTAACCAGTGTAGTTAGTGAATATCACACAATATTTGTAAATGACATAGGCCATTTGGTTTAATCCTAAAAATTTACCAATCTAGACAAGTCACTCCAATTACAACAATAATATTCATTATGGTGGTCTCGAATAATATACCAAGCCAAGTTCTAAAGTTTACTACAATCACCGACACACTCATATATTTGTGAAATTTTAGTAAAATGGGGGAAACAAAATAGGCTTAATCCTCACAATATTGAAATAAGGGTTATGTGTGCGGGTTATGCAATTAATAATCTACAAAAACATGCTGATTTTTTTTAAATTTAAGCATAAATTAGGCATATTCTTGTGAAAATAAGAACAAGTAGCGTTCTAATTCTCCATCCCCCACTTGAGATATACAACGCTGATGTGTTTCAAAAGCTTTCAATTTATAAAACAAGACATACCGATTAATTGACGGAAACACATGGGAAAGTATACTCTTTCGAGTGTAGTAAAGTCTAGGTAAGTCTAGGTCGTCCCAATGGAGTAGTTTGTTTTCAGATTCAAAAAGTAGTTTAGAAAGAAAGTCCAAATGATTATCACGATCATTAGAATCATATTTGATTTAACACTAAGTTATACCAAACGCTAGAAATGATTAGATTATTACCAAGGCTATTAAAAAATGTTTGTTTAGGCCAAGAGACATGAGACAGAACATATATATGGATAAAGATGCACGCACAAACAAGATATATAAGCAAGAAATGACGGGTAATCAATCAAGCAAATAACTATTCAATATGATAAGAATTCCTTTCGGCCTTTAATTCTCAACATACCAAATGCATTAAGATAGGTTTGTGGTTGATAATATAAAAAACATACTCTCTTAATCAAGTTCGTTAGACATGAGATTAAGCATTAAATATTATTATACTTAGGTTGATCATAGTTTTATTAACCAATTCTCACAAGGTTAATACCGAATTGCCATAGTCAAACAACGCAAAATTCAATCAATACAATAGAGCCTTTCGACGTACTTCTATTGCAATGAAAAATCAAACAAGTCTCAATGATCTTATCGTAACAATATCGAGCATACTATTTATATGATCATAAGCATATATCCATAACATATATTTATATCACATCTCAAGAACACCTAAACAAACATAACAAAATTACTCCATAATCAAACAAGTAACACTCATATTAAGCTCATAAAATTCAGAAACAATTATATTCAAAGGATAATAGAAGTTTACCAAAGTTTTAAGATTAAAAGATGGTGATTACATGTTTTTCCAACCAAAAACTATTATCAATAACCCAATATATTGATTCTTATTATTCCAAACCTTCATGTACTGTCACTACACTTCTTGGAACCAGAAATAACAAGCCCAAATCATCCGGCAAGGCTTCGGTGGAGTAGAAGTACGATCAAGGGTGAACTTGGTGTAGTTTCACCCCTTATGGCTTTGATTTCTCTTCTAATGAGTTTTGTGTGTAAGATGTGAGATTGGAGTTGTATTTATAGGGTTTTTAGGCTGCCAAAAATGTGGAGAGGAAGGGTAGGGGCAAGTGATAGGTTGCATTTAAGTGCCAAGCTCATTTAAGAGCATTTACCACAAATTTAATGAAGTGTGCTGCACTTTTTGGATTGTGCGAAACACATATGGCATTTATAGCTCTGGGGATTTTTCTTAAATTGCAGATAATTTAGTTCTCTTCGCATGGCTGCTTGAATCACGTCAAACGGAGTTCGTATGACCAAGTTATGGCCAAAACAGTGAACAGGTGTCGGGAAGCATTCAACTTGAGTTTTTTTCTTCGTTTAAGCTTCATTTCTTCGTGCATTCTTCTGGTTTCTTCCACGACACGTACTTAGAACCTACAATAGCAAATATACTCGATTAAGTACC
>BQNB010110808.1:0-22479 GCA_026074375.1 Tanacetum coccineum | reverse complement strand
AAGGAGATAGGATCATAACATACCTCTTCTTTTGTTTGTTTGGATAGTATTGATTTGATTACTTCTTTATCATCCGTTATTTTGTTGACCGTGAATATATGATAGTTGTTGTTGACGTTGTATGTTGAAACTTGCAATTTAAAGACAAACTCTCGGTTGACTATACTATCCAGATCTTGTGGGTATGATGTGATCTCTTCATCCTGTTAAATCAAAGATGTAATGTATGAGAAGTTAAAATCACCAAACAGTCTTTAGTTTTAATATATGTTTAAGATTAGCTAAAAAAATGTTGGACTAATGTAAAAGGAATGTGAATGTGTCATTACCTTATCAATTTTAGATATGAGATATGCCACGGATTTGCCTAATAATTTAGCAACCTCACTTTGAAACAAACAAAAAGAAGCTGAACCGGATTCATCTTGAACACGAATATGGACTTTAATCCTGATTAATTAATTCATTCAAGTTAGAGACATTGTATAGAAATATATATATGTATATATAAATATTACTATTCATACCTTGGATAAAGATCAGCCTTCTTTTTACAATTCTCACAGTTGTAGTTTTTATCCCTTTGTTGAGCATCAAGTGGTTTGACAACACTATTACAATTGCTACAAATTGTGTAATACCAGCCTTGGTCATTCACAATTTTCAATACTTTCCCAATCACAACACACCCGGTTGGCTGTACAAAAAACTGTTGATTACAAAAAACAGATAAAATTACATGATGTATAAAGTTTATGACAAATAATTTACCTCAGATAATTCATACAGTTCATCAATTGACTTTAACGGGAATTGGGAATAGTAATCTTCTGGTTTTCTAACAATAGTGTTTGATGATAATTCAACTTTTGACTTTTCATTTGATGAGAGGTTTGTAGTATCAAACCTGTTTAAGAGAATAATAGATTAGAAGCAATTTTAATAATAATATAAATACAAAATTTATTGAATGTTCTTTCTTTTATACATATGTATATAGATATACTTACATATCTTTGAAAGCTTTTATGTGTTGATTATCTTCATTTATAAGCAGCTTGGATCCAGCAAAACAATTAGAAACTTGGGATACACCTGTATACGTTTTAAACAGTGTATTTAATATTTAAAGATTGACATATATAACAAAGGTTATATAATTTTTTTATATAAAAGACTTACGATTCCATGTAGTTTGTCTTGCCATCTTGATAAGAACAATTATTGGTTCTGCTGAGCGTTCATTATCCTTGATATATTGATGTAGTTTTATAGCAAGGTCATTCCATAAGATGCATGGAATGATTGTTCCACTGTATTAAAAAATAATATACACATAAGGTAAAAAGATATTAAAATAATCTTAATTCATAATACTAATAGATACTTACGTTACATCTTGAAGTTGGAATTCAAGAATGTGCTTAGGTGCATTATTTGGATTCAAAACGGTGATGTCTTTATTTTGTATCAATCGGCCAATAACATCTGCATTATAAGACAAAACACAATATCAAGCATCTGATGTGTTAATTGTATGTAAACCATATAGTCTGTTTAATAAAAGTACTTACCAAACGAATAACTCTGATCAATTTTGCCCTCCACAAAGTCTTTAAACGATATAAAATTCATTCCATCATCATTGCAACTGAATTCTGAGCAATTACGTACATTTGTTTTTTTATAGAACTGGATTTTGAACTCATGTTTAGTTAATTTTGTGGAATCAACATTCCTTTTAACTTTAAAGTTTGTTATTATTTTATAATCATTCTCTTTTATAAGAGTATCAAAATCACAGACTATAGAACTGTTAACTGTATCATGAATCTTGGTGCCCTATAATTAAAAATATGGCATATTTTATTATAAATCTAGAACATATAGTATGAAGTTTAAAAAAGTAAATATAAAAGATGCAAAATAAATTTAAATTACCTGCTCAACCATTAGAATCATATCAATCCCAGATAGCTTTGATGGGTTGTTGTTGGAATAATACAGATTCCAAAGTGATAAGACCTTAACTTTGATATTGAATTTACCTTTGTCGGGGGTGATTTCTTGAAGAGGAGTAATTTTGATTGTCATAACTGCAAATAAGGAAAAGAGCCCTAAGATTTGTCGACTTTTATTAACCTGTGGAGATTTGATAGGAATAAAAAAACTAGCTTGACAATTAAGTATATATAAGGTTTTTGGGCATTTACCAATTGTAATACAATATGAATTCTTATTGTATTAGGAAATATGTATTGTATTGAAAATTTACAATCTGGTCCATGAATATTTAAAAACTTATTATGATTAATCCGTATTGAATTAGGAAGACTGTCTTGTTTTAAAAAACATACATTTAAGTCCAACAATATGTAAAAAGTTGAAATAAAAGCAGAAACTTTGTTTTTATATAAAAATTACATAACCTGGATTATAAAGGCAGTCGAGGTTTTGCACAACATATAAAAAGTTTTAAAATAAACAGAAACTTTGTGCCTTTTGAAAAATTACAAACCTGGATTATAACGGCTGAAAGACAATTATGGTCTCCTTTGGAAAAACTATGGTATATCCTATATCATAACACGGGGTCGATTCTTGGATTTGGCTAGTTTCTTAGAGAGAGAAACACTTGAGAGAGAAAAAATGTTTTCTATGAAAAGAGTAAATGACTAGCTTGCCTCTTCCAAAGTTGGAAGAGGCTTATATAGTACTTACAATATATCGGGTATTCGTACCCGACTTAATACCGAAAAACGTACTATTAACTAAAAAACTACGAGCTATAATAAACAGTAAAATACACGGGGTGACCGAGTCTTTTTCTAATATCTAACATACACAAATACACAATTTACACTATTGGATCTACACACAATCCAATTTACACAACACCACAAAGAAAATATAATGAAGATTTATGATCTTGAGGAGGAGGAAAGAGATCACTTGATAACAATTCGTTTCTAGAAGAATACGATTGTTTTTCTCTTGCACTTGATTAGAAAAAGGGAGGAAGAGGGAATTAATCACTTGAAACAAGATCAAGATATGTTAGTGATCAAGATATGTGTTTTAGAAAGAAAGAAAGAAGAGGGAAAAGTCGATCTGAGAAAATTTCATGGCAACAGGTTGTGTTTTTCAGATGGGGTGACCCAGTATTTATAGGAGACAAAAAGAGCCGTTACTCTGCTGGCGGTCCCGGCGGTCCCTAATATGTTAGGGGGCCGCCCGTAGAGTACACTCCTATTTTTGTCTTTTAGTGGGGAATGTGTTATCTGTTTTGGAACCTTCCATTTTGGGGAGAAAATCTGATTTCAAATTTATTGTTTTAATAAAACATTTCTTTTATGAATAAATATTTTGTGTATATATTTTTGTAAATACACTTTTGTAGAAATGTAAGGTTTAAGAAAAATATTTTCTTGATCACTAATCATGTTTAATGATTTTTATCCATACCTTAAGTGATTAATCTTAGAAATAGAATTTTACGATTAGTAATTTATAAACGTTTAATTTTATCGTAAACGTTTTTACATTTTGTTATTATCAAAACATCAAGAGGTCGAAAAATATAAATAACGTTTTTAGACATTATTTGTATTAGCATAAACCATAAGTTTTTCTTTCCCCTCAACTAGTTAAGTCTTTGGTGTTTGCAGTTGTGTGTTTACAGGTTATCATTTTTTGGCAATGATATCGTTAAATGAGATAAGTGGAGTATGGTGTTGCGTTAAAGGTATGAGTTTACTAATTCTATATAATTATTAATCTCTTCTGAGCTAGAAGAGTAACTTTATATTCTATGATTTGTTGATGCAGATGTTAAGAGTTAAGACTACTTATTATGCAAAGATCTTAAACACAAAAAATATGACCATACTATAGGTATATATGTACATGCGTTCATATATCATTCTGTTTTTCTTAAGATATGGTCCTAACCAAGTAACCACTATTAAGATGTAGCTTACTATACCATGCTCTATTCACTTCTCATGCTTAATTATTATTGAGATGAATGAAGAGTGCATTTAGGTAATTTTTGAGGCGTGAAACTCTTTTCTAACTTACTTAAATGACATGATTATGCGGATTTATGTTAACTATGATACTATGTTTGCAGGGAACTGTATAAGATAACTCGATTGGGTATGTAGATGTCACTAATCATGTGGGTTTATACTAAGTTCGATACCATGTTTTTTTATAGTCACATTCTAGTTAATCACAGCCTACAAATACTTTTATAGCTGATTATCTTTTTGTTTACTGATTTGAATTTCTACTCAGATACTCTATTTATTCTTGTTTGATTCGGTTGCTCGTAGGTACATTTGCTTTCTATACTTCTATTTTTTTCTCCTTGTCTTTAACCTTGCTTGATTTCTTTTAGACATGCTGTCATCTATCCTAATCATAGATAATATTAATAATTATGCTGACGTAAATATGCCTTGTATTTATCATGATTGTTAATTTCTGGCATTATGCTATCTTTTTTTACAGATGAGCTGATCTTGAGCAGTTGTTCAAGATGTTCATTATCTTGGATGAAGTACAATCCATTTAGTAGTTTTAGGTTTCTTATATGATTTTCATTTGAAAATCCTGATTTGTACTCCTGTGTGTATATATCGATTCATGATATTAGAATACAATGTTGAATGAATGTACAACTATTCAAATGAATGAAATTGATTTTGTTCCATGCACCTTGTTCTTGAAACTAATTTGATTAAGTATTTAATTGCTATAAAAATATATAGATATGCTATTGTGACGTGTATTTAATTGCTAAAAAAAGGTTTTGGTGTTGTTATACAAAAATATAACTGTCACAAAATCCTAAAAGTTTATAGCGTCAGAATATAAAAGTGCCACCAAAGACTATACAGGTTGCAGCAACACAAAAAAAGTGCTACTAAAACTCTTTAGTGGCAGCGTACTTAGTGGCACTTTTTTTCTGCCACAGAATCCCAAACTAGCATTTAGTGGCACTTATTTCTAGTATTAGTGACACTTTTTGTGTGCCACTAAATGGGTTTTTTTGTAGTGTTTATTAAATATGGTTCCCAACAAAAGGAATAGGATAACCCCTTATAAACTCTAGACTAAAAGGAAACCCAACTTGAACTATCTCAGGGTTTGGGGTTGTAGGGAAATTGTCAAACTCCTTGATCCAAAGCTTAAAACTTTAGGTGAAAGAGGCACTGAATGCATCCTTGTTGGATATGCGGAGCATTCCAAGGCTTTTTGATTCTATGTTATAGAACCTAATGAATTTGTTTTAATTAATTCAATTATTGAGTCAAGCAATGATATCTTTGATGAGAGTAGTTTTGTCTAGTGGTTATTTACTTAACCAAGCTGACAAATGCGTGTATAGAAAATTTGATGAATTTGGTAAAGGAGTTATCATTTTTCTATTTGTTGATGACATACTGATCTTTGGCACTGACTAAGTTCAGGTTTACCTGACAAAGGAATTCTTGCCATCAAGGTTCTCCATGTAGGACATGGGGGAGACTGATGTTATCCTTAATTAAGGATCAAATATGAAAGTAATGGAATATCAATTTCTTAGTCTCAATATATTGAGAAGGTAATAAATAAATTTAATTACTTTGATTGTACTCCAGTAAGTACTCCTATGGATACAAGTGAAAAGCTGATGCCTAATAATGGTAAAGTTATATCTCAGCTTGAGTATTCTAGGGTGACTGGCTGCCTGATGTATGCCATGACTTGTACAAGTCCTGATATTGCTTTTGTAGTGGGTAAACTAAGTAGGTACACTAGTAATCCTAGTACTCAACACTGGCAAGTATTTAAAGAAAACTATGGTTATAGTTTGTCATATACTGGATATCCTTCAATCTTAGAAGGATATACTGATGCTAGTTTAATCATCAACACTGAATACAATTCGTTTATAAGTGGCTGAGTATTACTACTTGGGTTAGGTGCCAGCTCATGGGCTTCCAAGAAGCAAACTTGCATCATAAGTTTAACATCATAAGTTTAACAATGGAATCTGAATTTGTAGCTTTAGCACATGCTAGTAAGGAAGCTAAATGGTTGAGAAACCTGATCCTTGAGATTCCTTTGTGGTCTAAACCTGTAGGACCTTTTTCCATCCGTTATGATAGTGAAGCTACATTGGCAAAGGCTTATAACCAAATATACAATGGGAAGTCTAGACACTTAGGTGTCAGACATAGCATGATTCGTGAACTTATTATGAATGGGGTGGTATCTATTGATTTTGTGAGGTCTCAACAAAATTTAGATGATCACTTGACGAAGGGATTGAGTAGAGAATTGGTTATAAAATCTGCTAAAGTGATGGGTTAAAGTTCAACCTAGTCGCTGAATGCTAAGACACCTAACTCCCTCCTGAGTAAACTTGAGAGCTGAGTTCAATGTGGAAAGTTGAACGTTTAGTGGACGGGAGCACATGTATTTACAATCATCCCAAGGTTGTGCTCAGAACATGTTAAAAAGGAGGATGCGATCTTTACTTCTCAATGGTTAATATTTTTTGAAAAAGTGCTTGGCAGGAGCGTGAATAAAGAGGAACCACCTATGTGAATGTTGAGGTTTTGACGTTTCAGAGGCTTTGGACTTTTAGCTCTTACAACATTTATGAAATTGATATGGAAACATGGCTTCTATAGTGCCAGGAGCGTTTAAGTGTTTGAAAACTTATGTGTATTTTATGTTCATGTATTCAAATGGGTTGAAGGGTTCAATTCTTAAAACACCTTGATTCTCGAATATTTGAATGTGTAATGTACTAAGATGGAAATTCAATCCTCGGGTTACTTTTGTTTATGAACATGTCCTGTTTAATGTATAATATTTATGATAAGGAAGTGAACCAAATTTGGGGAGGATTGTTGGCAAATTTAGTGCACTTAATGGGTCGAATTCATACATGGTAATGGGCTTGGAGGTACGGAGTGTACACCCATTAGGTCCCTGAACACCTTGACTCTAATAGTGGTTAAGTATTGTTTAGTCTTTGATAAAGTTTAGTGAGTTCACTCTTCAACGAGTGATACTCTAGACTGAAGGTATTCATTAGCTGATGAGTTCAGCGACAGCTGAAGGATCTCATCATGAAGTAACTCATCATAAGATTTATCCTCAGTGGGTGATCTCTTCAGAGAGTCTTACTCTCTTGAGTGAGTCTTTTCAGAATTGAGTGCTTTAGCCTGTATGCCCTTCAATGCGCTCAGTGAAACTGAAGGCATGACTGTTGGGACTGAACTGGTAAACTTGTAACGGCTTTGACCGAGTCAAGTGGCAGTTATAACTGCATAAATGACCAAATTTAATTGGTCGTGTAACCAATAATCCCTACAATTATGAAAGCTAATTATGCGGTGATTAATGGGCCATTAATCACTCTTAACTCCGTTGACTAAGGTTGAGTGATCTTTCTTATAAATAGGAGATCAAACACAAATGCATGGAGATAGAACACAGAAAACCCGCACACGTGATGCGCAAGGGTTACTGATTTGTGCATAATTCAATAATAAGTATTTGGTCTTATCTTAAGTAGATATTCTTGATACTCATGCATTAGAGTCGAATAGTTTATTTTAGAAAGTGATTACACGATTTCAAGTGATATCCGGTAACCATACATTAGTATATTGTTCATTATTGATTATCTTCACCATGTTCTGAACACCGAACCTCCAACATACGAAACTGCCATTAAGACATATCGCTTAAGAGATGCAATATATAAGTAAGAATTTATAATTAGAAGCTAACCAGCTATCTAAGAAGCTTTACCGCTATCATATGTTTAAACAGATCTTACCGCTCTCACTATTAAACTCGCGTAATCTTCTTTTGCAAATATATTTTTAACTTGACTGAAGTGAGTTTCCTTATGTACAAGAACTTGTAAAATCACTTAAAAATATCATACATTTTTAAAAATATCATTCATAGTAAGTCTTTTTCTTTTTGAAAATATTTTTTCGCTCTATAGAAATATCATTCATAGCAAGTCATTTTTTTTTCTTCCCATTTTTTAATTTATCTTATCATAATCATCACAAAATGGTTGATTAAACGAAACCTCATACTACATTTTTAACCTGGAAATGGATATTGGGTTGAATGAGAGGATATTATTGGATATAGATACACATAATATGTACGAACCGAAGGGTTATCAACCATAACCACTGTAGTTTCACTAGATTCTCTAATGTTTTTCTCATCGTAACATGTTGTGGGTGGGTTTAAATTAATGGGTCCCATATTTTACTTAAAAAATAAACCCCTACTTTTATTTACTTTTATTTTATTGATTGAACATGACACAACTTGAGACACAAACATTAGAGAATTTCAATGTGTCACGGAGTTATGATTTCACCTAACTCTATACGCTATTGTTGAACTTGGTAATAATGCATACTCCATTCGTCTCAAAATTATTGTCACCCGATAAATAACACACAGTTTAAAAAAAATGCAATTTTATTAATGTTTTATCTTTTTTACTTTTTAGCAGAATGACAGTTTTACCTTTAGTTAATTAATTAAAGTCTACTTTAAAGTTTGTAATAATAATTTCAAACAAGGGTAATATAGTAAACTTGATCAAACTTTCTTATTTATTTTGAGTAGTGGACAATTAAATTAGGACATCTCATAAAAAAACCATAAATAAAACCATAAATAAAACGTGGACTATTGATTTTGGAAAGAGTGAATTTCTGCAAAAGGGTATTGCTAACCATTTCGAAAATGCAGATATATTTGCCTTTCCATCTGATACTAATTAAAGTGAGCAGTTTAGCTAGGAATCGAGGGTGTGTTAGAAATTTGATTAGCTTACAATAAAAACCTTATGAAAACACAATTACTGAATCTATTTACAAAGAACTATTGACTGTAGAATATTAAAAATTTTAGTACTTGGGTATAGTAGTTAGGCTCTCATTACTCAAATGTAGGAAAGCCAGAAACATGAAAAAATATATCTAAAATCCCAAAGAGCGCAATAGGTCAGTTTATATATTTCATCTGATTCACGATGCTGACATTAAAATAGAGAAGAATCAGAAGACTAAAAGGATTTACGTTATGTATTCATCGACCCAAGCATAACTCCTAAATTCGAGTGTTTGGAAATAATTTTTAGCTAAGTTTCCATCAGAGCTTTAATTATCTACCAGTAATGACATTGCACATTTGCTAACTATACTTTGGCATTAGAAGCAACCATTATTTAACTGGTTCCACAGTAGGCTATTTTGGAAATTTGGGTATCGTAACTGCTACTTCTAGTCTGCATGGAGGTTTCGTCCTCGGCTATCTACTCTTGCATTAGGGTTTATAAAATTTGATTCCGCGTCCTGTGTCAATATGTGTGTGTGTGTGTGTTTATATAAATTCTTATATCCATGAATTACAATGTACGTATAGCTAAATAACAAGCTTAATTATAATCCTCAGATCTAATCATATAGTGATGTAATAATGTTGGTAATTCAGAAGCTCTTAAAACTTATATAAAGTTCTGTTAGTTTGATCTCTTTTCTGTTGGACATCTAGTTCATTAATGAGGAAGGTAAGTAGAATATATATTCATTTGATAGATGATGAGAAAGCTAAGGTGGTAATTAACTTGCAGCGGGATGCATGAACTCAGCTCACACCTGATATTACGAACTCATCAGTTTCTTAAGATCGGTACAGGTAGTTCTATGCAACTTGCAAAAGTTAAAACTAACACACAAGCCTAAGACCAAAACAGTAAGAAATGACCGGATTAAACATCTAAATATCCAATCAATGCTAGAGACCTTAATAGAATTTCTGCGGTTCTTAAAGAAGTATGAGATGTGTGCAACTAAGTATGCCTTCTAAGGTGACCAGCATCAAAGATAGCATAATTATATTGATTAAAGAATTTATGAACCATATTGAAAAGGAAGCAGTGTTGCCGCATATATCTACGAGGGAGATCATGTGTGTTGAAACTGTTGTGAGAATTCTTAACTGTGAAGAAACAGTTCTACTGTTTACTAATGCCTAACTACAATAATCCTTTACTTGAGAAACCTAGCACATGAACGAGTTGGCTTCACTTACATGGATCTCGAGTTCGATCTAACCAAACTAAGTTTGTAATCAGCTTTAAAAAAGTAGAAAACATGAGGTCTGATAACTTGTAGTTGCATACTCCGAAACCGATCAAGTATGCTGTTTTTAAGTACAAAACTTGAGCTCGAATTGGTATAAATCATAATGTATAGTGTAGAGTACTGAGAACTTCAAAAATTGGGCTCGAATTGGTATAAATCCGTTGTATAGAGTACATATATGATGAATCAGCGATATCAATAAGTTTTAGTAAGTACCAAGCAACTATAAACAATTAACATACAAATTAATATGTAGAATGATATTAAGAATTACTTCACCTAAATATAGAACTCCCATTCTTGTTGCACTTCATAAAACTGCTTTTCATTCTCTTTTCATGGGCAAAAAATTATCAAATAGCTGTAGTTCTATGATTGAACTATGGATAATGACCGAGACGTAGCTCTAAATCAACTTCTTTTTCGAACCATTCCTCTGGCCCAACCATTTCACTCACTATATTGTTTTCTTCCAATTCAGATGTCCCAATTCCAATATTCAAATTCACTCTCGCGTGCTCGCTAGGCGTGGCAAAATCATTGAATTGCGAGGAAGCGAAATTCCATGGTAAGTTAGGGTTTGATGGTATAAACTGGTCATATCTACCATGATCACCCATCTGAAACCCATAAGAAGCCCCAAAATACTGAGCCTCTTCATTAGGAAGAAACTTAAATGATTTTGAAGAACATATGGAATTATCTTTCTTGGGCTTGGTTGAAGTACTAGTAAAAGTATTTTGGTGTTTAGCTTTGGCTTTGGCTTTGGCTTTGTCTTTCCTATGGATGTTCATGTGACCTCCTAGCGCTTGAGCATTAGTGAACCCTCTTTTACAGAAAGTACACTCATACGATCGGCCCACACCATCTTTTGAGCGATCAGGAGACAAGGAGGGACTAGTTTTCTCATCGCTCGAAGTATCCGAACTTCCATGCTTCTGAGAACTCATAACTTAGTTAAAAGAATTAAGGATTAAGATAAAAATGTACTGTTCTAGGTTTAGGTTTTTTCAAGATCAAGAAATCGATCTCTCGAGGATAACTGATATTTAATCTTAGGGTTGACACAGTTGAAGATGAAAATTGGAGGAGATTATATTGACTAAAATCTACATGTGATTACAGATCGAAATGGAAGAGATGCATAAAAAATGGATTTTCTTGTTTGTTGTTTTGTGTTGGCCGGCTGTCTGCCCTTCTGAAGCGTACCTTTCTATTTACGTTTAGTTATAAGAATACAAAGCTGATGTCATTGGTAATTTCATACCAAATGCTAAATCAATTGAATAGAGGCGTATTTCCTTATATGAGAAATTTACCTAATTTGGCCTTTAAAAATATATTTCCTACGTACTTGTAAGCCTTATACCAAAACTGAGAAGATCGAAAACTCTTTAGTTGGGATCATAATGATCAATTGAACCACTAAATCTAATTCTAACATATTCTTTATATTGTGCACCATTGTACTGTGCGTGCATAGTCATTGTTAATGTGAATTGTTGTGTCCGTGTATCATAACCGTTTAGTGTGTTGAGGTCGTATACACCCGCAAACAAGGGATCACACAACAAATAACCAAACAATACACTAACACGGGGCCAATTTCGTAACAACTATACCTCCATGAAAGCAATTCATCTGGGAAAATGTTTGTAGTAATTCTTTTGCGAACTTCTCGATCATCATAAAATGATTGAATGCCTTTACTGGGATACACTAAAATCTATAGCATTTAACTTTGGCATTGTTATCATTTTAAGATATGCATCTATCAATTAGTAGTCATAATAAAATATTGATAGTGTCGATGTTGCTCCACAAGACATTATGAATAACTAGTTGGATACCCGCGCATAGCAACGGTGATAATTTTTTTTTGACCTAACTCTCCCCGCAATTCTCTACCCGCTAAGTGAATTCGTTTCACAACACTTCGAATGTATACGTGTTGTCCGTTGTATGTGTTTGTTTGGGTTTCCCGTAGCTTTCCCGCAACACCATATTAACATCACCATACTCGCATTTAAAAGACTCTCACAGTCTCTTACCAATTAAACACTCTCTTCAAATGAATTAAGGTTAAAGTTGTAAAAAATTTAAATCAAAATAAAATAAATCCACTAAAAATGTAAAAATCTAAAAATTTATAAAAATATATCAAAATGGATGTTGAATTATAGAGAACGAAATTTTAAAAAATATAGTAAAATTATATTATAAAAAAATTAATAGATAAAAAGATATTTCAATTTAAAAATAAGAGTGATTTTTTAATTAAGATGTGACACATGTCACTCTATGATGTATTTCTTTAAAATAAAATGGATGGTCAAGATTGCACCTCCTTATCTTAATTTTTAATGGACACCACAACTTAAATGCTTTATATAATAGTATAGATATGTTATGATATATGTTATTTGTGCACACGAGTTTGGTTAAATATTGTATTTCTTTTCATATAAATGAAGGCCGGGTTAATCAAATTTAGGACCACTATGGATGCTGTTTTTTCTTTAAGTTGAAGTTGACGTTTTAGGGTGCACACCATTCCATTCAATTAGACATGAACGTGAGTAATTTCTAGACAATAAAGTAAGTTCTAAACAAACACATTACTTCATAAACCTACTCAATTAAACCACTCAAATGTTCTGACTCTCCAAATCACCCACGTTCTCGATTGAAAGGGTGAGCCCTAAGACGACTCATTCTGTTGGTAAGAAGAATATCTCGATATCAAGTAACTCTTCAAAGATGACAAGTAAGACGAATGTTTCGATATCAGGTAATGGTACCTTTTTCCTTAGTAACTCGTTTGAGGCTTTAAATGTTGATGATCTGGTTACTAAGGAAGTAGAATCGGGTAATAAGGCTTCTACGTCTGGTGTGCAAGAGGAAGGGCAACGTTCTACCCCGTGAGTAGAAAAGGTTAATATGTTTGAAAAACAGCTGCTGGGGGGAAATGTGTGATTGTGGATAATGATGGTAAACTTCTGAAAAAGGTTGATTATTCGGGTGATCAAGGTAGCGAGGATCAAGTTGAACCTGTTGAAAATGAAATGACAAGTTATCTTGCTTCAAAATCGTCGGGGTTGGATATGTTACTAAGAGCTTGCTGGAATAATAGAGGGAAACATAGGGGAATGCTGACTACGACCCATACGATGATGATTTGTATGAAGGTAAGGAAATTTCTGACTATATTCAATCTATAATTTGGATATAAAGGTATAAGGTCGAAAGAAGAAATAGATTACTTGATGTTATTGAGTCATTTGTAGTCTAGTCATTATGTGTACCTTCCTTAAAGAAGTAGGTTTCCTATGTAACGAGTTGAGATGTGGGATTCACCCACATCCAATGTACTGAATTGTTTTTGGAGTAATAAATTCATCGGTAGGGAACTCGTTTAACTAAAACGTATATGTTATTTAAGTTCGAAGATGGGAACATATAGTATGAGCTGGAATCGTCAATAATATAAAACAATTGTGGTCTGTATTTTAATCACTTTGGTTAGATTGGATAAGATCCTATTACTTGTTGTTTGGTATTGTTTGTAATTTTCTATACTAGCTCTTTGTAATTTGCTTTTTATTAGTGAATATCTTATAGAAAATGTGAAGAATACTTAAATAGAGTAAATCTGCATGACAGGCAATATATAAACTGAGTAATGGTTAGTGGATGAAATGGCTGGGAAAGATCGTATTAACCGGTTGAAGATTGACGATGTGTGAAAAAGTGAAGGTTAATCGTACAACTAGATTGAGTTTTTCGCTTTGGGGTTAATGGGTTATAAATTTAATTTCGTTGATGTACTCAAGATGCTCTAAAATCATTAGCCGATAAATAAAAAGCTCACTATGAAGCATATTTGGTTATATGCAACATTTTTAGTCTTTGGAATTGTGAACGGCTATTATATCAAAACAACTAGAAAGAAGTTATATATGACATAATATTCATACAAGATTTTATCGAGTCACCGATCTAATCAATCCAGTTAGCTAGGGATCAGTTTCTTTTACCTCTCTGCAAGAGTATCATTTGTAAATGGTTTTTTTAAACAAACCTTGTTTCATTTATACATCTTTAAATAATCATGAGTAGTTGCACAATTTAAATCGCCCTCCAATAAAAATCTTTAACCCTTTTGTTGATTTTCTTATGTGGTTTTTTTTTTTGTTTTTTTTTTTTTGTTTTTTTGTTGTTTTTTGGTTTTTTTTGTTTCTTGTTTTTTTTTTATTTTTTTTTTTTTTTATATGTTTCTTTTTGTTTTTTTTTTTTTTTTCTTTTGTTTATTTTTTTGTTGGTTCGTTTTGCTTTGTGTTTTACTGGCGTTCTTTCGTTTTTATTTTTTTTTTTGTGTGTTTTTCTTGGTTTTTTTTGGTGTTTTTGGCGTTTTTTATTTATTTTTCTTTTTGTTTTTGGTTTTTTTTGGTTTCTTTTTTTTTTGTTTTTTTGGGTTAACTGTTCTTTTTTTTTTTTTTTTTGTTTTGGCGATTTTGGTTTTGTGGCTGGTTTTTGTTATTTCTTTGTTTGGTTATGTTTTTTTTTTTGTCCTGTTGTTTTGTATTTATATTTTAGGTTTTTTTTTCTTCTATTTTTTGATTTTGGTTTTTTTTTGTGTTTTAGTTGTTTGTTTCCTTTGTCTTGTTTGTGTGGTTTTTTAGTTTTCTAGGGTTTGTTTGGCGATTTTTTTTGTTTTTGTTTATCTTTTTGTTTTTTTTTCGTTTTTTTTTTTTTGGATTTGTTTTTTTTTGTTTTATTTGGTGTTTTTTTGGCTTGATGGTTTGGTTTTTTTTTTTTTTTTTTTTTTTGTTTTTTTTGTTTTTCGTTCTTTTTTGTTGTTTTGTTTGTTTTTGTTTTTGGGGTCTTTGTTGTTGTTTTTTTTTGTGATTTTATGTTTGTTTTTTGTCGTCGTTTTTTTGTTAGTGGTTGTTTTAATTTTGTTTGGTTGTGGGGGTTTGTTGTGTGATTTTGGTTTTATGTTTTTTTTTGGAGTTTTTTTTTTTGGGTGGTAGTTTTCTGTTGGTTTTTGTTGCTTTGTTTTGTTGTTTTGTTGTGTTTTATTTGTTGTTCGTGTTCTGGTTATTTTCTGTTTTATGTGATGAGCTTTGGATTATATGTGTGTTTCGGTTTTCTTCTGTTTTTTGTTTTTTTTTGTTTTGTTTATTGTTTTTTGGGTTTCTATTTGTTTTGAGTGTATTTTGTGGTGTTTTGAGTTTGGTTTATTTTTGTTTTGTTTATTTATTTTTTTTTTTTCTTTAGGTGTTTTTGGGTTCTGGTTGTTTTTTTTGTTTGTTTTGGTGTTCTTCTTTTTTTTTTTTTTTTTTTGTTTGATTGTATTGGTTTTTTTTTTTTGTTGTTTTTTTGATTTTTTTTTGGCTTTTTTGGGTTTGTGTTATGCTTTTTTCTTTTCTTGGGTTTTTTTTTTGTTATTTTTTGTTTTTTTTTTTTTTGGATTTTTTTTTTTTTTTTGGGTTGTATCCCTAGTTTTTTTTTGTTTTTTTTTATTTTTTTTGGGCTTTATTGTTTTTTTGGCGTTGTTTTTTTTGTTTTTTGGCTTTATTTTGGTGTTTTGTTTGTGATTCTTTGGGGTTTTTGTTGTTTTTTTTGGCTTTGTTGTAGTGCTTTATGCTTGTATATGATTGTTTAGTTGTTTTTTTTTTTTTTTTTTTTTACTTTTTTTTTTTGTAATTTTTATTTTATTTTATGGGTTTCGTTAATATATGATTTTTTTTCTTATTCTTTTTTTTTATTGTTGTTCTATTGTTGTTTTGGTTGTTATTTTTTTCTGGATTTTTTTTTTTTTGTTTTTTTTTGTTTTTTTTTTTGTGGGCGGTTTTTTTTTTTTTGACTTTTTTTTTTTTTGTGTTTGGGTTTTTTTTTCTCTTTTGTTTTTTTTGGTTTTTTGTTTCTTTTTTATTGTTGGTTTGTTTTTGTGTTTTTTTTTTGATATCAAGTAACTCTTCAAAGATGACAAGTAAGACGAATGTTTCGATATCAGGTAATTGTACCTTTTTCCTTAGTAACTCGTTTGAGGCTTTAAATGTTGATGATCTGGTTACTAAGGAAGTAGAATCGGGTAATAAGGCTTCTACGTCTGGTGTGCAAGAGGAAGGGCAACGTTCTACCCCGTGAGTAGAAAAGGTTAATATGTTTGAAAAACAGCTGCCGGGGGGAAAATGTGTGATTGTGGATAATAATGGTAAACTTCTGAAAAAGGTTGATTATTCGGGTGATCAAGGTAGCGAGGATCAAGTTGAACCTGTTGAAAATGAAATGACAAGTTATCTTGCTTCAAAATCGTCGGGGTTGGATATGTTACTAAGAGCTTGCTGGAATAATAGAGGGAAACATAGGGGAATGCTGACTACGACCCATACGATGATGATTTGTATGAAGGTAAGGAAATTTCTGACTATATTCAATCTATAATTTGGATATAAAGGTATAAGGTCGAAAGAAGAAATAGATTACTTGATGTTATTGAGTCATTTGTAGTCTAGTCATTATGTGTACCTTCCTTAAAGAAGTAGGTTTCCTATGTAACGAGTTGAGATGTGGGATTCACCCACATCCAATGTACTGAATTGTTTTTGGAGTAATAAATTCACCGGGGGAACCGTTTTACCTAAACAAATATGTTATTTAAGTTAGATGCGTACATATAGTATGAAGCTGACTCGACAAACATATAAAACAACTTATGGATCTGTTTTAATCATTTGGTGATCCAGTCGAGAACCTAGGTGATTTGAAGAGTCAGAAACCCACCAACAAGCATTCTAGGTGATGAGATTAGGGTGCAGATTGACACACACGTGTTTATCACATCGTCATAGATCCCCAAAACCTAGTTGGTTAGATTGGATCAACGATCCTATTACTTGTTGTTTGGATTGTTTGTAATTCTTCTATCTAGCTCTTTGCTAATTGCTTTTTATTAGAGAATATCTAATGCAAAGGTTGAAGAATACTTAAATAGAGTAATTGCATTGCAGCAATATATAAACTGAGTAATGGTTAGTGGATGAAATGGCTGGGAAAGATCGTATTAACCGGTTGAAGATTGACGATGTGTGAAAAAGTGAAGGTTAATCGTACAACTAGATTGAGTTTTTCGCTTTGGGGTTAATGGGTTATAAATTTAATTTCGTTGATGTAGTCAAGATGCTCTAAAATCATTAGCCGATAAATAAAAAGCTCACTATGAAGCATATTTGGTTATATGCAACATTTTATCTTTGAGAATTTGTGAACGGCTATTATATCAAAACAACTAGAAAGAAGTTATATATGACATAATATTCATACAAGATTTTATCGAGTCACCGATCTAATCAATCCAGTTAGCTAGGGATCAGTTTCTTTTACCTCTCTGCAAGAGTATCATTTGTAAATGGTTTTTTTAAACAAACCTTGTTTCATTTATACATCTTTAAATAATCATGAGATAGATGCACAAATCTAAATCGCCTCCAAAAAATCTCTCCACCCCTTTGGCGATTTTCCTGTTCATTTTAAACCCTAAATTTTCTTTGATCATAATTCATTTTCTAAACTATTGTTAATCTTCAATCATGTTATTCAGTATGATCATTCTCCTTGTTTGACTATTACTTAACACATATTGCTAGCTGACTTAGTTTTTTTTAACACGATTAAGGTTTTATATCCGTTTTTTTGGGTTTTCTTAAAATCGCATTTTAGGTTTCAGTTACTTTTCTTTAATCGAATTACTCTTTTTTCTGGTATTGATTTCGTGTTATTATAAGGAGGTATGAGTATTGTAACATAAATCGACCATAGGTCGGTTTTTTAGTCTTATATATTCTCCTTATAGGTAGGTTCTTTATGTCGATCTGCTAAAACCCTTTGCCAGGGTTTTAAATTATTGTTGCTTATTGTGTATCTGATAACCGTGTGCTTCCCAATTTTAATTGCGGGATTGGATTTGCGGGTTTTGATTGTTCAGTATGTGAAGGTGTAAGTGATCTGACCTGCATTGCGTGAATTGGTTTTTGATTGTTGATAGGAAAGGATTCTATCGAAAATGGAGAGAGAGAGAGAGAGAGAGAGAGAGAGAGAGAGAGAGAGAGAGAGAGAGAGAGAGAAAGGTAATGGTGTGAAGGAGAAGCAAAGTACGTTTGCTGATGATTCAGCCAAGGGCAATATTCATGTCGATGAGGCCACGACTAGCAAAGTTGCGACACATTTTAGTTCGAATACAGTAGAAGCCACAAGTGTTCCTAATGTGGCAAAGAAATCTGATTATAATGTGCAATCTGTTCTAGATTCTAGTTCGAACAAAGTAGGAGCTAATTGGGGGATTTCTTTGAAGACGAGGTTGATATTGCAAAGAATACAAGTGATGGTTCGTCTAATACAATTAATGTTCAAATTGTTAATTCCTTAGGGCCTATTTCTTAAGGTAAATTATTAACCGGTGAACCGAGTACGAAAACTGTTATTTTCCGTACATTGCTTGCACCAGATGGTAATGGAGCGGACGTAGCTATTTCAATTGAGTCGGTTTGTGTTGTGCATGAATGACTTAGTAATATTGTATATAGGTTTTTTGGGTAAATATGTGGCATATCCAGTTGTTGAGAACTACTTCAAGAATACTTGGAGTAAATATGACCTTGTTAAATCAATGATGACCATTTTTCTTCAAGTTCAGTTCTAAAGACCGAATGGATGCTATGATTGAGAATGGTCTGTGGTTAATTGGCAAAATGTCATTGATTCTTAAAAAATGGACAACGGATGCGAACATTATAAAGGAGGATGTGTGTAATATCCTTGGTTGGGTTAAGTGTCATGATATCCATATTACCGCATTCATGAAAGATTGTTTTGAGTGCTATTACAACTAAACTCAGCACGCCTCTGATGCTAGATTCTTATACACCTGCTATGTGTACGGAGTCTTGAGGTAGGTCGAGTAATGCGAGAGCCATGGTTGAGTTACGAGCTGATATAGAGTTGAAAGACACCCTCATGGTTATTGTTCCTCAATTCGTTGGTGGGAGTTATACTATGAGCACTATTAGTGTTGATTACGAGGGAACACCTCCAAGATGCTCAAGTTGCAAGGTTTTTGGTCACGTCCTGGATGTCCTAATAAAATCGTCTCGAATGTGTTGAAGAATTTGAAGACGCCTAAACAAGTTGTTAGAGGAGTTCAAGTTGGTTCTAAGTTGGGCCCTAAAGTTCAGCTTAAGCCGACTAAACAAGTTTATCAATCCGTCTCTAAAAAATGATGCTAGCTCAAATGGTACAAAGAAGCAAGCTGGATTGGCTAGACAAGAGATAAGCACTTATAGCCCGCAAGATGTACTTAATACGGTTGAAAAGGACGATGAGATGGGTACAAATAGGGGGAAGTCAAAGTTGGATGAGAAGGGGGCTAATTGTGACGTGGTTTTTTCTGCTCACGAGACTTCATCCGAGGTATTTGGTATTCCAAATACTAACCCTCTGGCGGCAAGGATTAATGACCTAGAAAGACAAATGTTGGATAGGAAACTTGTGCTTGTTGATGATGATGGAAAACCGCTAGTAAAGGAGGTAAATATGTCATCAGTTTGCATGGCTAGTACTTATAGGGGGTGATCAATTGGAAGAGTCGAATGATGAAATTGAGGAGATTGATGATGATACTGCTCGATTCATGTCTTTTACGAATCGAGCAGGTGGGTGAGTAAATGATGCAGGTCTACTTGAGGATGAAGATTTTGATTGCTATGATGGATACGAGGATCAGGTTTATGACTTACATGAGGCGCAACAAACTTTTTGTGATAAACTTGACATTCGTCTTCGTAGTCGGGTTAGTAAGTAGTGCTAGTGTAGGCGTTATTTCATTTTTGTTAATTCATAAGATTGACATGTCTCTTTTATGATAGGTTCGGTTTGAAGCATAATATGTGCGTTTGTTTGTCTATGTAATGGGATGTGATGAGGGACTTCAACCTCATCCTATGCAGTTAAAAGTTGTTTTGGACTAATACATTTTACCGAGAAAACCCTTTAAATAAAAGAATCATGAGATAGTTTGAATGACCATTAAGTCTTGTCTTATGTATAAGGCGTATAACAAAACCAAGCTAACTAAGAAGCTTCTTTACAAGAACCAAAAAGGACTAAAGAGACGACCCAAGGGCAACTTCTTTTTTCTCTCAACGTAAATTTAAGTATATATGTATTTTATTGACTTGTTCTGCATATATGATCCAACAGTATAATTTTGAAGAAAAAAGTGAAGTAGACAAAAAAAGTTTTCGCTTCTTTTATGATAGCTATTGTCTCCCATATGTTATAATAATACATTGCGTTCTTTTCATTGCAGTTGAATTAAAAAATGATATCAGTCCTCTTGTTTTTGTGATCATCGTTTTGGTTTGTTAAAGTCGTATGTGCGTGGAAAAACTATGACGAAATTACAAAAGTAAAACAACAAAAGTTTCAAGAAACTATCAACTCTTTGTCTACTAGAGAAAATGATTTGACTAGTAACAACTTTAACAATAAGTAACTGACGAAGATCAATGGATTATTGGAAATGTAAGTTGAAACGACAAAATAATAAGACCGCCAACGACTATGCTAATCATCTTTTAACTAGCTACTTGAGATGGCGTTATCTACAAAAATTGCCTACATATACATATTAACTTGCTAGTTGTATAATAAAAAATCGTAATTAGATATTTTATAAGAAACGTTCAATGAAAATACCGACATGCATGCTAATTCATATACATATGTTGCTAAAATAGTACGTATAATACAATAAGCTAGATCTATGCATGTTTGCATTATGCCATATATTATTGTTATTAATTCAGACTAGGTCTCGTTGATTGAATCTAATATTCATATAAAACTACAAATTAAATATGCCCAATTTCGCATGAAATACAGCATATATTGCTCTGGAATTATGTAACTCTTTGATGGGCAAACACACAAATGGAGGTAGAACAATCAATTAAAACATACATACTATAAAGTCGTATTTAAGTACCATAGTGATTATGTCTCCAGTTCATGCATGCTAGCTAATTTGTGACTTTGTGACATAAGCATGCATGTCAGCATGTATATAAAAGTCCAACAACAATTTTGAAACTCCTGACTGTTTCTTCGTTGTCTTCTTGCTGGTGTCGTCTGGTTTGTTTTTTTCTTTCTGAATGTTAGTCTCACATAAGAAAATATAGAATTCAACAATTGATATATAAGCTCCTACATGTTATTTATTAGTGCCTTTTGACCTGATTTTATTTTTGGACGGTTTATAGATGATATCCTTTTTTAAGAAATGCCAACATATGATACCTTTAAAAATTGACTCGGTGAACTTGTAAAATCGTTAGTGATTTTTGGACTTTTGGTGGACACGAAGCAGAACTAACAAATGAGTAAACAAACAAATGCAGAAACACAAGGACGTTTACATGGTTGTAAGATCTTTGTGACCGGCTTACACCTCTAGAGGAGATATTTTTAACTTTTCGATCGGACTAATACCGCATGCTCAACAATTTCATATCTAGGACGTCATACGAAGAGTAAATTTAAACCATGCAAGGCTTATACCTCATGTATAAAAATATATATTCAGCACAAATTCACAAAAAAACACTGTAATATATATACCGCATGTATTGTTGCTAAAATCCTGCTCACATGTTATTAAACAAAACAATTTGAAATTCATCTATACATGCAGCTGTACCATATTATTGTACATGTAACACAATGTTTCCAGTAACCAGGGACGGAGCCAAGTGAGACATAGGGTATGCCAAGGCCCACCCAAAACTTTTATTAGATACCAATGACATGCATATATTAGCTAGTTAGCATATAATGTGTTAAAACCCAATAACCATCCAAATAAACAATTAGAATTGTAGTGACAATTTATGAAATTTCAATGGCGAATGACAACAAAATAACTGATGAAATCTTTGAATGGGTGATGATCTTTGATTTAGTACTCCGTAATTCATTATTGAGAAAGTTACTGCACATATTTTTAGTTAAGATTATTCTCATGAAAAGTTTTTGATGTAAGAAGTACTCCTATAATTTATACATTTACATTTCTTAAATTCTTTTGTACTTGTTTCGGCCCACCCAGATGAAAGATCCTGGCTCCGTCACTGCGAACAACAGAGATGATTGATGGTGATAAAATCAGAAATTAACCTTGATATATGTGAATCGGTGACGGTGTGAAGACGGTGAAGGTGACGACGGCGAT
>BQNB010110807.1:0-22479 GCA_026074375.1 Tanacetum coccineum | reverse complement strand
CCAAAAGAGTTATAAGGAAATAAAATAGGGGCCATGAAACTCACCTTATGTGAATGTATTGATTATAGCAAAATCAATAAAGTTAAACGTCACAAATGATCCGGAATGCAACCTAATTATTTATAGGTCGTATAAGTGTAATATATTTAAAATAAATACAACAATGTACATTATCAAGTTATATCATCACCTAATAGTTTTCGTTTAGTTATAAGAGTTGAAATAATGTTTAAGTTACGTTTGCTATTTAATGTCCAAGTATATATCTTCGAAACATTTTATAATAACTATAAAATTAATTAGTCATTTCGCTTGATTTAATATTTTTATTATTTATAAAGTGTCACAATATATAGTTCAAGTGTTTTATAAAATAATATTTATAAGGTTTTAAACCGCGTATAAATATTATACAAGTAATGCTAAAATATTTCATAAAGTTTTTATAGTTCAAACGAACCAACACTATTCATGCCAGGAAAATAAAAGTTAGCTAGCTTTTATAATTTCGAGTTCAATATTTATACACTTCTAGTCTCCAAAAGCTTGACGTAAATAGTAAAACAGCATTCCGAACGAGTTCAATATTTAACAATTTGTTTTGGCAAAACTATCCACTTTTAGAAAAACTTCCTTCACAACTTTTTTATGCACTAACATACACGATCTTGTGGACTTTTTTCAGAATTTTTCACGTATTTTTTTAAAAAGAGGGATATATATGTAATTTTGAAGCAAAAGATGGACATATATGTAATTTTTAAGTTTGTTTGGATATATATGTATTTTCTTTGCAAAATAGGGATATATATGTAATTCTCCCAAATAAAATTAATAAAGTAACAAAATCAATACTTATGCTGAAATCACATATGATTTACATAAGAATCACATGTGATTGTTTTAACATACTATAATAGAAAATATTTTTTTTTAAAACTGCAGTTAAATTACCTTGTATTCAGCTACATTGTCGCTAGCCTGTCCACCTCCTATCCTTTGTCTGTTTAAAGTGTTCTATAAGCAGCCAAATTCTTGTCTCTAACCTTAACCATCTCACAACCCTCTTCCGTTTTAAACTCTTGTATTCGGCATGACCAACAACCTTTCATTATTTTCTTTTAAATAATGAGAAATATTATCCTAGTATATACTTTAGATGCATGGATTTTAATTTTTAAACGTGTATGAAGTTTTCGAGCTGAGTCAAGTGTTATAAAGTCTAATACTTTTTGACTATACCTTTGCCTTTCCATTGCTGATTCGAAGCACATCTTGAAATTGACTAACGTTGACCCTTGATTTGTGAAACTTTTGAAGAATGCATTTTCACTCTCATATCTTGAAGTAGTTCTCTTCAATCCAAACAATGGTGATGTAACACCTCCAAAATGGGTCACCACTAAAATATATTCGGGAGTGTTACTTCATAATACAACAGCACAAGATATGAGAGAACAACCTCTAAATGAGTCGTTTGAAAAGTAATCTCGTTGATTTAATTGAACTTGAACTTGTTATAACATTTG
Source organism: Tanacetum coccineum (assembly GCA_026074375.1). Lineage (NCBI taxonomy): Eukaryota > Viridiplantae > Streptophyta > Magnoliopsida > Asterales > Asteraceae > Tanacetum > Tanacetum coccineum. The sequence continues at coordinate 20,950 of BQNB010110807.1, read as the reverse complement.
TTCTAAAGTTGCATCAAAATGAAAGACTGAAAATGAGACAACGAGATTGGATTGTGTGAATGTATGTAGAAATCCATGAATGCAATCTTGAAAAGTTTAGACTCCAATTCACATCAAGTAAGCCAAGCATTTATTTCACCTGAGAAAAACATGCTTAAAAGTGTCAACATAAAGTTGGTGAGTTCATAGGTTTATGTAAGTATAAATGTTGGATCAAAGATTTATAAAGTGTGTATGACCATTGTAACCTATACAATGGTCACAAAATGTAAGTATAATTGTTGGAATCAAAGATTTATAATGTGTGTATGACCATTGTAACCTATACAATAGTCACAAAAGTATAAGTATAGATGTAGAAATCAATTGAGTACATTGTCTACTGTTTCGTCACAGTATCATGTAAATGTTTAGTGACTACTGCTTCCCTACAGTATCATAAAAAGTGTTTAACAATCAGCGTCGTTCAATAAAAGTAGTGTGGATCACAGGATTTCAAAGTGTATGACAGTGTAACACATACAATATCGCAAAATGTAATTACGACTGCACTAAGCTCATGAAACTGCTGCTACGACATGAATGAGTGCAATTTAATGCCAATGTATGCCCCGTGTAGATGTCAACCCGTGGTATACGTCCGTTGGCCTTGTAGACACCAATCCAGGATGGGGATGTCAATCCCAAATAGATATATTTATAACACTCACGCTTACACAATGTAATTAACAGTTCATGATAATGGGCAGTGTGGGTTATCGTTACTTAGGCACGCTACGTAATTATTGTATCAATGAAAAGTGTTGTACTTGTGTCCTTTTGTAAAATGATCAATGTATCCCACCGCGAGATATGTAAATGGGTATGAAAACGAGTATGTAAACAAGTCTGGAAACGTGTATGTAAACGAGTATGTAAACAAATTATGAAATCAAGTATGTAAACGAGTTTATAAAAGAGCATGTAATGAATTTGTAAATGAGCATGTATTCTCCCCCAAAACAGTTCAAAATAAGTAAAATAGGGCCCATGAAACTCACCTCGAGTGAATGTATTGATTATAGCAAAATCAATAAAGTTAAACGTCACAAATGATCCGGAATGCAACCTAATTATTTATAGGTCGTATAAGTGTAATATATTTAAAGTAAATACAACAATGTACATTATCAAGTTATATCATCACCTAATAGTTTTCGTTTAGTTATAAGAGTTGAAACAATGTTTAAGTTACGTTTGCTATTTAATGTCCAAGTATATGTCTTCGAAACATTTTCTAATAACTATAAAATTAATTAGTCATTTCGTTTGATTTAATATTTTTATTATTTATAAAGTGTCACAATATATAGTTCAAGTGTTTTATAAAATAATATTTATAAGGTTTTAAACCGCGTATAAATATTATACAAGTAATGCTAAAATATTTCCTAAAGTTTTTATAGTCCAAACGAACCAACACTATTCATGTCAGGAAAATAAAAGTTAGCTAGCTTTTATAATTTCGAGTTCAATATTTATACACTTCTAGTCCCCAAAAGCTTGACGTAAATAGTAAAACAGCATTCCGAACGAGTTTGTAGTTTTACACTTTAGCCGAATCGGACACGAAGGCCCTCAAAACAACGTTTTATAAACTGACCAGTAGGTATTATTTAAGAAAAGCTGTCAAAATAGTTTTGTGTCGGTAATTTTTTAACTGTTTTTGATTTGTTAATATATATTTTCAATCTCGTATTTTTTGTTTCACTGTTTATAATAAAAATAAAATTAATAAAGTAACAAAATCAATACTTATGCTGAAATCACATGTGATTTACATAAGAATCACATGTGATTGTTTTAACATACTATAATAGAAAATAATTATTTTTAAAACTGCAGTTAAATTACCTTGTATTCAGCTACATTGTCGCTAGCCTGTACCACCTCCTATCCTTTGTCGGTTTAAAGTGTTCTATAAGCAGCCGAATTCTTGTCTCTAACCTTAACCATCTCACAACCCTCTTCCGTTTTAAACTCTTGTATTCGGCATGACCAACAACCTTTCATTATTTTCTTTTAAATAATGAGAAATATTATCCTAGTATATACTTTAGATGCATGGATTTTAATTTTTAAACGTGTATGAAGTTTTCGAGCTGAGTCAAGTGTTATAAAGTCTAATACTTTTTGACTATACCTTTGCCTTTCCATTGCTGATTCGAAGCACATCTTGAAATTGACTAACGTTGACCCTTGATTTGTGAAACTTTTGAAGAATGCATTTTCACTCTCAGATCTTAAAGTAGTTCTCATCAATCCAAACAATGGTGATGTAACACCCCCAAAATGGGTCGCAGCGGAAATATACCCGGGAGCGTTACTTCATAATACAACAGCACAAGATATGAGAGAACAACCTCTAAATGAGTCGTTTGAAAAGTAATCTCGTTGATTTAATTGAACTTGAACTTGTTATAACATTTGTCCTAAAGTTGCTTCAAAATGAAAGACTGAAAACGAGACAACGAGATTGGATTGTGTAAATGTATGTAGAAATCCATGAATGCAATCTTGAAAAGTTTAGACTCGAATGCACATCAAGTAAGCCAAGCATTTGTTTCACCTAAGAAAAACATGCTTAAAAGTGTCAATATAAAGTTGGTGAGTTTATAGGTTTATGTAAGTATAAATGTTGGATCAAAGATTTATATAGTGTGTATGACCATTGTAACCTATACAATGGTCACAAAAATATAAGTATAATTGTTGGAATCAAAAATTTATAAAGTGTGTATGACCATTGTAACCTATACAATATTCACAAAAGTACAAGTATAGATGTATAAATCAATTGAATGCATTGTCTATTGTTTCGCCAGAGTATCATGTAAATGTTTTGTGACTACTGCTTCCCTACAGCATCATAAAAAGTGTTTAGTAATCAGTGTCGTTCAATTAAAGTAGTGTGGATCACAAGATTTCAAAGTGTATGACATTGTAATACATACAATATCCCAAAATGTAATTACGACTGTACTAAGCTCATGAAATTGACGTTACGACATAAATGATTGCAATTTAATGCCAATGTATGCCCCGTGTAGATGTCAACCCGTAACATTCCAAATCTGACTGGTATTTTTAAAACCGGGGGGGGTGGGGGTTTTTTCCCCCGGTTTTGGGGCTTTGTTGACACTATTCCAGGACTGGGGATGTCTGTCCCAAATAGATTATTTATAACAATCGCGCTTACGCTATGTATTAACAGTTCATGTAAATGGGTAGTGTTGGTTATCGTTTACTTAGTCTTCGGCCACGTACGTAATTATGGTATCATTGAAAAGTGCTTATGTTACTTGTGTCCTTTTGTAAAATGAGCAAATGTATACCTATCCGCCGAGATATGTAAATGAGTTGAGCGATATGTAAATGAGTATGTAAACAAGTTAGTAAACGTGTATGTAAACGAGTTTGTAAATGAGTTATGAAATCAAGTATGTAAACAAGTTTGTAAATGAGTATGTAAATGAATTTGTAAACGAGCATGTATTCTCCCCCAAAACAGTTCAAAACAAGTAAAATAGGGGCCATGAAACTCACCTCTAGTAAATATATTGATTATAGCAAAATCAATAAAGTCAAACGTTACGAATGATCCGTAATGCAACCTAATTATTTATAGTCGTATAAGTGTAACATATTTAAAATAAATACAACAATATACATTATCAAGTTATATCACCACCTAATAGTTTTCGTTTAGTTATAAGAGTTGAAACAATGTTTAAGTTACGTTTGCTATTTAATGGGTATAAAGTATATGTTTCCAGAAGAACACAGATTTTTCTAATACTAATAAAATTAATTAGTCATTTTTTATTTAGTATTTTTATTATTTATAAACTGTTACAATATTTAGTTCAAGTGTTTTATAAAATAATATTTATAAGGTTTTAAACCGCGTATAAATATTATACAAGTAATGCTAAAATATTTCTTAAAGTTTTTATAGTCCAAACGAACCCAAAACTATCATTGTAGGAAAATAATAAGAATAGCTAGCTTTTATAAATTCTAAGTTCAATATTTATACACCTTCTAGATCCCCAAAAATATTAAGTAAATAGTTAAAACATCAATCTGAACAATGGTGTTTTAGTTTTACTCTTTCAGCCGAATCGACCAAAGGCCTCAAAACAACGTTTTTATATAAACTGATCAGTAGGTAATTATTTAAGAAACAGCTGTCAAAAATAAGTTTTTGTGTCGGTATTGTTTTAAATCTAGTTTTGGCTATAACTTCTTCGTTTTACATCTGTTTTTCAAGTTCTTTATATGCACAGAATCATGTTAAGATGTACTAATATATTTTTAAGGTTTTGACTCAATAAAATATCAACAACTAACTATTCTATAGCTGCTGTCCCTATAGGTATTTTTCACACTTTCGCCAAGTATTTCTACTCCAATTTCATATGACAAATCCACTAGTCTATATACCTCAACCACTTTCAAAATCCACAATCATCCACTAATCTAATCCCATCCTACACTTTACAATATCATAAAATAATTATAAGATCAAATAAGCTAGTTTATGAATTATAAACCCTCCCCACTCCCCTATTGCCCCCCATCATAAGTAAGTGGCGCTCTTGATTTATTTGCAAATGTTTATAAAAGTAAACTAGTTGGTGATATAACTTTATAATTAAGATGTATATATGAAAATAGATAGAACGAAAGTATGAGGTTTTTGTGTGAACCTTGAGTGTGTGAGGATGAAGATGAACACAATCTAAACCTATGCAAACCCTTATGTTTGATGTTAACCTAAACCCTTAGAACTTCTAATCGTGTATAACCCAAGCCAAAGCTTGAAAATACCCTTGTTCTTGAACTAGAGGCTGTCGAAATTATTAAGAAATAGAGAGAGTGTTTATGTGTTTTTGTTGTAGTGAATGAATGAGAAAAAAAGAAGTGTAAATATATAGAAAGAGGTGTAATACTTTTTGGCTTGGAAAGATATTTAGGGGACACAATCTATGACAAGAGTAGATAAGGGTAAGGGGGAGGGTGAGATTTTGTTGAAAAACTAGTTGATTGTATGACATAGTTGGTGATGTTAAGTGTAGAAATGGTTTTTGTGGTATTTGGTGTATAAATACAAAGGGGGCTGATTTTATGGGGGAGGGAAATAATTAAATTTGAATGTGTATAAGTATTGTGGGTATTGGTAAAGGTGGTATGGCTTAAATGTATGCATAAAAGCTAAATATTGTGAAACGTAAGCGTTTTACGTAACGTATAAAAATAAAATATTAAAAGTTATAAATTATCCTCGTAAAAATATTATAACACTTGTTTGACGTAAACTTTTATTTGTTTGATGACGGTTTACGTTGATTGTTGATTTTTAGTTTACGCGATTTAACCAAACGGTTGAAATTAAAAGTAAACGCGTAAAAGTTTAAAATAAATATTTGAATATTTATTGACGTAAAATGACTCAAAAATGTGGGTTGTTACAGTCTCCCCAGGTTAAAAGAATTTCATCCCGAAATTCAGGTTGAGTTGCCTTCCGAAGTGGTGTTGATGAAGAGGTGCGAATACTTATCTTAATCCTCCTAATATGCGCTAACCAACTTTGTTATCTTAATGTTTTTAACTTCTTGTTTATACCGTGAAGACTTTTAGGATTTGATGTGAGATGTTTTCCACTTCCTAAAGTAAGGTGGCGTAAAGGTCTACCTAGTTGCCATGGTTACTAATTCAGTTTCCCAAAGTAAATACGTTTTATGAATATGTACACAAAATTTTGCTTTTCAAGGATATAAGTAGAAAATTGATTCTTGAAAAAAAAATTCAAGGTGACTACTCTCGTCATGGCATGGTCATTCCTGAAATATACATAGGTGATTAGGCTGTGTATATTTGAGGGCTAACGATGCGATGCTCATTTTCGTCAAAATAATGTTATGTATAAAGTATTATCAAAATGGTTTACAGTGTGAGATAATCATTCACAAGATGGAAAAACGAGGTAGTTTATAGGATGACAACAAAATGATTTGCGAGAAAACCGTAAGATGGTTTACAAGACAATAGCTAAATAGCTCATGAGGTGATAGTAAAATAATTTATGTGATGAAAACAAAATTGTTTCATAAAGTAAAAACAAGGTGATAGTAACGTGGTTTTTGAGATGATTGCAAGGTAGTATATAAGATGATGGTGAGGTAGTTTATAAAATGATGGAAAAATAGTTTATAAGATGATGAAAAAATAGTTTATAAGATGATATAAAAATTTGCTTACAAGATGGTACCAAAGTAAAATGATAGGAACAATGATTTACGTATTGTTAATAAATTGATTTATAAGGTAATAATGAATTGGGTAGGAAATTTATTTATATGTCAGTAAAAATCGTTTATAAAATGGTGGTTTATCAATCAATAGTAAGATAGTTTATTAATGACAACGACTTTGTTTATGAGACGATACTAAAATTGTTTATGAAGTGGTATCAAAATAGTTTTCGAGAGGATCACGTGACAATTCATAATGTAATAGTAAGGAGTTTATAATGTGGTAACAATTTGTTTGCGACTCGATAACAAAATGGTTTATAAAATGACCATGGAAGCAGTTTATGAAAGACAACGAAGTAGTTTATTATGTAGTAGTCAAATGGTTTATGAAGTGTTAGTAGAAATGTTTTAAAAAGCTATAATAGTTTAAGGAGTGGCTTGCATAGATAATTAGAGAGTTAAAGTAAAAACGATGAAGTTTTCATGACAACTGAGTTTGATAGATAATTTAAAATCATCCACATAGTACAAAGAAAATTTAAAAGAAGGTATGAATATGAAATCTTAATGAAGTCTATGATGGTTCCAACTTAGGTTTCACTAGATAAGATGGGTCACAAGTTGACGTAGGTGTTTCAACAATATGGGACTGGTGTTCAAACTCGAAGTTGAATGGTAAGGTAACTAATGGGATTGGCGGATTGTGATAAGTTTTAATGTTATGCAAAACGGTATTACATAAAGTCATGAAAAGTTTTAAAGACCATCGTGTCATTCACAATGTCTTAAGACAAATCCTAGTATTTATATAGATAACTCTTATATAACAAGTGTAAAATATATGCAAGAGAAGGTAAGTATATATATATATATGTATATATATATATGTATATATATATATGTATATTATAGTATATATCATTATATATATATATATATATATAAGTCACGTAAGAAAGTAATGTAAGCAAGTAATCAAGTAGTGTGTATGCATATGAAAAAGTTTTATGTGATGCAATGTTTATGAAAACGGTTATAGTCTAGGTAAAATATGCAACCTAGTTCTCTATAACATTGGCTCTAGATACCAATCTGTAACACTCCTAAAATGGGTCACAACGGAAATATGTCCGGGAGCGTTACTTCATAATACAACATCGCAAGATATGAGAGAACAACCTCTAAATAAGTCGTTTGAAAAGTAATCTCGTTGATTTAATTGAATTTGAACTTGTTATAACATTTGTCCCAAAGTTGCATCAAAATGAAAGACTGAAAATGAGACAACGAGATTGGATTGTTTGAATGTATGTAAAAATCCATGAATGTAATCTTGCAAAGTTTAGACTCCAATGCATATCAAGTAAGCCAAGCATCTATTTCACCTGAGAAAAACATGCTTAAAAGTATCAACATAAAGTTGGTGAGTTCATTGGTTTATGTAAGTATAAATGTTGGATCAAAGATTTATAAAGTGTGTATGACCATTGTAACCTATACAATGGTCACAAAATGTAAGTATAATTGTTGGAATCAAAGATTTATAATGTGTGTATGACCATTGTAACCTATACAATAGTCACAAAAGTATAAGTATAGATGTAGAAATCAATTGAGTACATTGTCTACTATTTCGTCACAGTATCACGTAAATGTTTAGTGACTACTGCTTCCCTACAGTATCATAAAAAGTGTTTAAAGAATCAGTATGCAGGGCTTTCGTTCGATGTAAAACTAGTGTGGATCACAAGATTTCAAAGTGTATGACATTGTAACACATACAATATCCCAAAATGTAATTACGACTGCATTAAGCTCATGAAACTTACGCTACGTCATGAATGAGTGCAATTTAATGCCAATGTATGCCCCGTGTAGATGTCAACCCGTAACATCCCAAATCTGACATGATATACGTCCGTTGGCCTTGTAGACACCAATCCAGGATGGGGATGTCAGTCCCAAATAGATCTATTTATAACACCCGCGCTTACGCAATGTAATTAACAGTTCATGATAATGGGTAATGTTGGTTATCATTACTTAGCCACGCTACGTAATTATTGTATCAATGAAAATTGTTGTACTTGTGTCCTTTTGTAAAATGAGCAATGTATCCCACCGCGAGATATGTAAATGAGTATGAAAACGAGTATGTAAATGAGTATGTAAACAAGTTTAGAAACGTGTATGTAAACGAGTATTTAAACAAGTTATGAAATCAAGTATGTAAACGAGTTTGTAGATGAGCATGTAATGAATTTGTAAACGAGCATGTATTCTCCCCCAAAACAGTTCAAAATAAGTAAAATAGGGGCCATGAAACTCACCTCGAGTGAATATATTGATTATAGCAAAATCAATAAAGTGAAACGTTACGAATGATCCGTAATGCAACCTAATTATTTATAGGTCGTATAAGTGTAATATATTTAAAATAAATACAACAATGTACATTATCAAGTTATATCACCACCTAATAGTTTTCGTTTTGTTATAAGAGTTGAAACAATATTTAAGTTACGTTTGCTATTTAATGTCTAAGTATATGTCTTCGAAACATTTTCTAATAACTATAAAATTAATTATAGTCATTTCGCTTGATTTAGTATTTTTATTATTTATAAAGTGTCACAATATTTAGTTCAAGTGTTTTATAAAATAATATTTATAAGGTTTTAAACCGCGTATAAATATTATACAAGTAATGCTAAAATATTTCCTAAAGTTTTTATAGTCCAAACGAACCAACACTATTCATGTCAGGAAAATAAAAGTTAACTAGCTTTTATAATTTCTAGTTCAATATTTATACACTTCTAGTCCTCGAAAACTTGATTTTTTTAGTAAAACAGCTAGGGGTGAGCACGGTCCAAGGACCGGACCGGCCAAGACCGGACCAGACCGAGGATTGAGTTGGTCCATAATGCCGGACCGAGGATCGGATCGAAATGGTACGGTCCGGTCCGGGTTGGTCTTCGGTCCGGTCCGGTCCTACACGGCATAATCGTCGGGTTTTTGGTCGGATTGAGCCGGACCGGACCGAACCGGACCGAGACCGAAAGTAACGAAAACCCCGGACCGAGGACCGGACCGAAATACGTTCGGTCCGGTCCGGTCCGGTCTCCGGTCCCGTATGCTCACCCCTAAAAACAGCATTCCGAACAAATTTGTAGTTTTACACATTAGCCGAATCGGACCCGAAAGCCCTCAAAAACACCGTTTTATAAACTGATCAGTAAGTATTATTTAAGAAAAGCTGTCAAAATAGTATTGTGTCAGTATTGTTTTAAATCTAGTTTTGGCTATAACTTCTTCGTTTTACATCCGTTTTTTGAGTTCTTTATATGCACAAAATCGTGTTAAGATGTATTGACATATTTTTAAGGTTTTGACTCAATAAAATGTCCGCAACTAACTGTTTTATAGCTGCTGTCTCTATAGGTATTTTCACACTTTCGCCAAGTATTTCTACTCTATTTTCATACCACAAATCCACTAGTCTATATACCCCAACCACTTTCAAAATCCACAATCAACCACTAACCTTATCCCATCCAACACTTCACAATATCATGAAATAATTAAAAAATCAAATAAGCTAGTTTATAAATTATAAACCTAACCACATGTCTAAAATCATAAGTAAGTGGTGTTCTTGATTTATTTGCAAATGTTTATAAAAGTAAACTTGTTGGTGATATAACTTTATAATTAAGATGTATATATGAAAATAGGTAGAACGAAAGTATGAGATTTTTTTGTGAACCTTGAGTGTGTGAGGATGATGATGAACACAATCTAAACCTATGCAAACCCTTATGTTTGATGCTAACCTAAACCCTTAGAACTTCTAATCTTGTATAACCCAAACCAAAGCTTGAAAATACCCTTGTTCTTGACCTGGAGGCTGCCGAAATCATTAAGAAATAGGGAGAGTGTTTATGTGTTTTTGTTGTAGTGAATGGATGAGAAAAGGAGAAGTGTAAATATATAGAAAGAGGTGTAATACTTTTTGGCTTGGAAAGATATTTAGGGGACACAATCTATGACAAGAGTAGATGAAGGTAAGGGGGAGGGTGATATTTTGTTGAAAAACTAGTTGAGTGTATGACATAGTTGGTTATGTTAAGTGTAGAGATGGTTTTTGTTGTATTTGGTGTATAAGTACAAAGGGGGCTGATTTTATGCATATATGGGGGAGGGAAATAATTAAATTTGAATGTGTATAAGTATTGTGGGTATTGGTTAAGGTGGTATGGCTTACATGTATGCATAAAAGCTAAATATTGTGAAACGTAAGTGTTTTACGTAACGTATAAAAATAAAATATGAACAGTTTTAAATTATCCTCGTAAAAATATTATAACACTTGTTTGACGTAAACTTTTATTTGTTTGATGACGGTTTACGTTGATTGTTGATTTTTAGTTTACGCGATTTAACCAAACGGTTGAAATTAAAAGTAAACGCGTAAAAGTTTAAAACAAATAGTTGAATATTTATTGGCATAAAATGACTCGAAAATGTGGGTTGTTACATGATTACTCCACAGAAACCCCATCGGTGTTGCAAGAATTGGTTTTCAACCAACCCTAAAATTGAGCCAACCCTTCAAAAACGTTGATGTTTTTAACAATTCTTAGCTTAATGCCTTAATCTCAAGACAGTTATTGTTTGATGAGTTGCGAGATTAAGTTAGACTCAAGTTGTTACTCAGCTTAAGGTTTTTGATGAATTCGCTCGAGGACGGGAAGGATTGAATGATGTGATTTGAAATTTGGAGGCATGGAGTTTGATACTTGATGGAAGAGCTTGAATCGCGAGAACTAGTGAACTGAGGGAAGTTATTATAAAGGCAGTCCATAGATCTAGGTTTCGATTTTCCCAGTAATAAGATGTACAAGAATACAAGGTAATACTATCAGTGGTCAAGAATGTTGAAGGATTTCACCATATATAATGGGACATGCTTGACTTGCTTGAAACTCAAGGCAAAATACCTTAAGCCATCCAAATCGTTACAACAACCCAAAACTCCCTATAGGATTTCGGAACAAATGTCTGCAGACTTAATGACCAAATAGTCTCGAGCTGCAAGAAGAACATGACTTAATGGAAGTAGTAATGGATTGACTAATGACATCTATGCATTTCAATCCTATTCAGGAAATTTAGGCGACGAAAATACTTTCTCTAACATATAATCTATGAAACCTTTTCACGTCATGGAGTGCCCATATACATCAGTTCAGATAGGGATAGTCGCCTCACGTCACGATGTTCATAAACACTCCAGAACTACTTAGGTGTACAGTTGAATTGAACACTGCTTACCGCAGTTTTACAACCCTCCTACGTAGTGTACCTAACCGTTGTAGTGTAGTATAGACAAGACTTGATGGGTTATTATTGTTTTCTAGGGGAATAGTTTGGGTAGGCTCTAATTTTGTTGTTACTAAGGTCTAGAGATTGGAGGAAGATTATTTTTGTGTTTTTATATTTTTTTAGAAAGCAAGTAAATCTCGGGTTTTGAAGGGGGTTGATTAAACTACTACTAATTCTATTCTAATTATGTAGAAAAGTAAATTGATGGAAAAACTCATATGGTTAAACAAATGTGTTCACCTAATCATGCACTATTCCCTAGTCGTTCTCTTTAGTTTTATTGCTCGTCACCCTCGTTAGTGTAATGTGTAAGTATTCTCAAATTTAGCAGCGGGTTGGTCAAGTCCGCTATCTACGTGACAACCTAGACGATGATTACCTGCAGACACCGCTCACGTCTAATAGTACATCCACGCGCAATAAATGCTTAAGAAGGAATCCACCCTAAGAAAGGTAGTATGAAGACTATTGCGGGGCTTCCACTAACCTAATCACGTTTCCCTAGACGTTTATGCTATGATATGAAGATCAAATAGCTAGTTTTCTAAAGCCTAACGCGCACACCACTAACAAGAAGCAATAATAAAAGAGATAATTAACTAAGTTCCATGCAATCATAAGCAAACACAATTTAAATTTAGCCAACCATGTTAATTAAGAGCGAAGAACAATTAATTAAACAACACATAAACATATTAAATGATTAAAAGGGATAAAGAACTTCACTTCAATTGAACATGGAGTTATAGTGAGTACACAAGGGTTTAAAAACCCTAAAAACGACCAGAACCTCTGCCAATGAGTTATCCCACGAATACCTCTCGTTTTTCCTTTCTTTTAAACATAAAAAATAATTATATATAGACTTTCAACTCTGACGGCGTCACAAGAAATCCTGACGCGATCAGCCCACCGAATCTTCTTAGGGTTTCTTCATGTTGGCTACTTTGATGCCGCCATTGCCTTGAAATCTTGACGACGTCAAATGGAAATCCTGACGCCGTCTCCACGACCTGTAAACCATATCTTGATTAAAATATTGTAGAGTTGCATCCTTGTCCCGTTTCTTCCCAAATTGAGCCCAAGTTACGTGTTTTTCTCCAAATGCTTCCCAAATGCTAAAATGACAAAAAGAAATTATTAAGTATATAATTTGGGCATATTTACATGATTTTGGGGGTTAAATGACACCAAAAAAGGGTATAAAATGACATCTCTTCACGAACAGAGTGAGCGAACAAATTAGACCTTAGAAGACATACTTCGGGCATGTGTAACTTAAGTCAACATAGGTTGAGACACTCATTTACCATAGTTGAGTTTCTTATAACAACCTCTACACAACTAGCACATAAGACATCCCATATGAAGCCTTGTATGGGTATACGTACCGTTCACCATTTTGTTGGTCAGAAATAGGAGAAAGACAGTTGACACAACTTGACCTTATCCACGAATCTATTGGAAAGAACTCAACAAATATAGAAAGACTCAAAGTCTATTTTCAAATAATTATATGTTGTGCTAATTATCTGATTTCATTGATCAACATGTGCGTTTATAACTGCGAATGTTAGTATGTGTGATTGGATGACTGGTATAACTATTGATTGGATTCATCCCAACAATGTTGTTGAAAGGCCCTTCGGGGATACTCATCCTAACAGTGTGGTTGAAGGTTATTTTGATGCAACCCACAGTCTTAGCTCCAGCTAGGAGTTGAACTCCAGCCGGTAGTCGACTTATGGAAGATCCATCTGGATACATCCCAACAGTGTGGTTGGTGGTTATTTTGATACATCCTAACAATCATAGTCGACTTATTGGAAGGCCATATTTGGTACATAAATCTTACTTGCATATCTTAATGCACTCTTAAATGCTTTTGTGTGGTTTTGGTGATATTGATTTTTGAGTAACCTCAAAGTCGAGCCGATTCTTCAAAAACATTAAGATTTGTAACAATTCATATCTTAATTTCAAGACAATTCTTGTTTGATGAGTTGCGTAATTAAGTTAGGTTCAAAGTTGATACTCAGCCTAAGGTTTTTGATGGGTTTCCTCGAGGACGGGCAAGGCTCGTGTAAGTTGGATATTTCTTTACACTTATTGCTATTATACTATTATTTATGAACACTTGTTTGGGTAAGCAATATTCTAACAATAGAACCAACTGATTCGGGATGAAATTCTTTCAACTGGGGGATACTGTGACATCTGTCACCAAATTGGGTTGGTCAACTTTGACCATTAACCCAACGTTAATCATCTAGTTAAGCTTATGTGCACGTGTGACTCCGAGAGCATAAAAAAACAAGAAATTCTAGGAGTGAATGTGACAACTGACATTTTCAAGTTAACATTTAACTATTAACTTGAACATTTTAATTTACACATGTAAATATTTGATGTTACGTATAGCCGTTAGGTTATCCCGCGTATAACGAGAAACAACCATTGAACGTATCATGTCTCTAGACTAAGTTTCATCTACGTTTAACAAGTACATTAGTATTCTCATAGGCATGATTTATAAGTCATTTGCATACGGTTTTACAAATTTTACGTAAGTCTCTTAAACTTGCACTATATTACATGCATGCATGCATGCATGCACAACATACCCAATACCATCATCACCTTTGAGGTATTATATCTACTAGTATTATACACTTTAAAAACATATTTCCCTCTCCTTTTTTCTTCTAGAAATCAGCCCCTATAAGTAGGTATACCAACATATGCCTTCATGCTTGGTAAACCACCTTTCCCTTCCTTATTACTAGCATAAACCTCTAGTAAGCATGAAAGACACCCCTCCTCCTCTTCCCTTTCATTATGCATGACCCAAAACCATGCCACAACCCTCTAAACTCTTTGATTTAATTAGTTTAACATAAACATGTGACACATAAAGCTTCCTTGACCATACCTAAAATGTAACTATAAAAGAGAGGCACTTGTGACTAGTTTTCTTTCACCACTTACAAACACTCAAACACACTCTTTTTCCTCTCATTTATTCAGGTGAAAACAAGTACGTAAGGCAAAGGTTTCAAGATTTCTTAAGGGTTTATACAAAAACTAGGGTTTTAGTAATCAAAATTAAGGTTTTCTAGTGTATTTGAGTTGTTCTTATGCACTTCTTTACCTTCAAATCATCACCAATTCTATTTAGAATTTCATTTAACTTATTTTACATATATTTAACTTATTAAGCATCATTTCATATTACCTTTGTAGATTTGTAGTGTTGAAAGTTGTTTAACCATTAGTTGTAAGAAACCCTGAATCTATCCAAAAAATGGGTCTACATGTGAGCTTGCTTAATCAATTTAAAGAACCCTTTTGGCAAATTTATTTTCACCACAGTGAACTATAATGTTTTAGGAAAGTTTCTGTACAATTTTATAAATTATGTAATTTTTTAGCATTTTCAAATGATTTTTACAAAAGTAGTTATCCAACAGCTAGAGCTGCTGACTTCGAGTCTTGCAATAGCTTTTTGAATGCTTTAAACTTTAAATCTGGAAGAGTGGCCATTCAATTTGGAAAGTCAAGACACAGACCTAAGTGTGAGCACTCGTTTTGAATCCATACGTTAGAAACGAGTGAGATATAACCATTTAAAGTCGGGTAATTTTCTGGACAACCCACAAGAATTTATGCCTTAGTATAAAAGTGTATACTTGTTGTCTTTAAGTGTTTTTCACATGTGAAAACTTTAAAAAACTACACTACAAGTTTATATGGGTGATAAAACTCTATAAAACTAATATGCATATAGAACGTATCGTATTTTACCTAAGGCGTCTTATTTGGTCGCGAGTAGGACACGTTGTTTCGTTGAACTTGCGTAATATTTCCGTTGATACTACTTTGATTGAGATGAATTTTGTAGCCCCTTTTTAATTAAATTTTCCTTGGGGGGAAATGATACTCAAAATCTATTTTTGTATACTTTTATACTATGCTACATTGCTTTCATAATTTGGGCGAGATGTGCGTTTTGATTGCTACATGTGCCTTATTGTGTGGATTCAATTTGTGGTTTCATTTATGCACAAATGTTTAACTCTGGCTTGGAGACGAAGGATGTATTGATAGTACTATTTGGGTTGACACCTCCTCCCTTGAGTCTTTGTGTTGTTCTTGTTTAAGGGAGAATATATTCCCGTTAAGTTATGTGTGATTGCATTCATGAGGTTCAATTATTGGGATTGTGCAGTTTCATTAAGTGCTTGTATATGCATATCTTACTCACTATTGTCCTACATGTATTGCATGCACAGCAAATGGGGTTGTTACTTAAACCTACGAGCTCACCAACTTTATGTTGATGTTTTCGAGTATTCATTTTCAGGAGATAACAATGACAATGCTTAAGGTGGATACTGCTTCCTGCTAATCCTAGTGTGACCTAATATGGAACCCTTTTAGGTCATTGAATAATCTTGCATTTGTCTTTTTCCTATGACTTTTGTTGAATGGTTAATTGTTGAATGCATATCCCAGGTTGTGGGATTTTATGATTATATAACTATGTTTGTCGTGGTATTGACTATCCACGATACAAGTCTCCACTTGTGTAGGGAGTGTCATGACATATATGTGTTGGATTTTTATTTAGTGAATTCCCTAATTTCTTATATCAATGTGTTATGACGATCATGTCTGTTACATTCTGTGTTTTCCGCCTTAGACAGGGTGTAACAATGTTACTGTTCATAACCATTGGACTCTGTTGAGTAGCTCTACCGCCTCAGGTGCAAGGAAACCAAGGATATCAAACACGAAAACACGTGTTGATTTTCAATGCATGATTTCTCTTGTTTTGTTACTTGTATGAGGCGGCTTTCAAAGCAACATGCCCACTGTAAAACCCTGACTACTTAACCTTATGAGAGGAGAAACCCTGGCCAGATTCACGCATACACGTTTCCATCCAACTCATCAGAAAACCAAAATGTCAGCCGACCTGTCCATAAATCGAACGTACACTAATTCCACAATAAGGCTTTAGGCGATTAATTTAATCATCTAATACTTTGAGGCCATGATATATTAAATCTCCTAATTTACTAACGTTACTAAAACAGTATAAGGCTAAAGAAATTTAAGATTGTATGCCTAATGTCTACTCATGACACGTACTATTGTTAGAGCACAAAAACTGTAAATCATATACTAGGGTATTCTATGTATTTATTTAATAGTTAGTAGGTTGGTAGGTAATATTTATAAGATGCTTTGTTTGGTAGACCATTCTCGCAACAATTGTACAGTTGTTTGAGGAACATGGTTTGCATGTAACATTTGGTTGCGAGACACCTTGTGTAGTCTCGTAACATCAAAGTGTAAGGATATAAATACATCATACCTCAAGGGTTTTAAGGTGTGCGTGAATATTCATAACCTTATGGGACTTCTCATTTCTCTCTAGGATAGAAATGTCTACACTCACAATTAACGAATTAGGAAATAATGGGACATCAACAGATATCAAGAGACTTTATATGATAGATTAGGTGTTTATTTGTGTTAGTTTTTAAGCATTGAGCGTCATTAGTAGTCTTTTAATCCAATTTCACATGGTTAACCTATTAACTAACAAAAACCTACATTCAAACCTTAATCTATTACAACGATGACATATATAAGACCCTAGATAATGATTTACACTTTTTTTGTTCTAACAGTCTCCCCCATAAGGTAGATCATGGGGACTTATATAGATTATAACTTGTTTGGATGTTCTCTTGGATACTTGCGAGTTCTAATGTCGCTTTTCATGCGACTCTTGTAATCTCAAAGTTCCAGCCTCTCTTTAATCAACTTATCATCTTCTTAACTCTTCATTAACCTATTTATACTTCATTACCTAACTTGATTAGCCTTGACCATTTGGGTCTTCTAAGTTGTGTTTAACTCTTTGTAGACTCTTTCCGTATCCTATGATCAATGCTTTTGAAGCTAACAATCTCCTACACTCTAACAATCTACCAAGGCTAACAATCTCCCCAGGCTTACAATCTTCCCATTTCACCCAAAGACAAATGCAATATGATTTAGATAATTCGTTAGGCTTTTCAACCGTTAGTTTCTCTATTTGCACATGCTTTTGTGTAGATATTGTTCTTCCTCTTTCCCATTCAACCTCAAATACCTTTACATCATATGTGTTTCTGCCCAATTCCTTGTCAGCTGAAAAATCTCTTACACTTCTTCTCGGCAAACATGGAATAATTATAAAATGTGACACATGTATATATTTTCATGAACTTTATAGTTCTAAAGATGATACAAATAATAAAATGTTCACACAACATAGTTCGATAAACAAACTTTTTGTTTAGCAATAATAGAAGAGTTTAGGGAAAGAGCTTATAGTGTTAATGGCTTAAAGTAAGCTAGATCCATCCTCTTATAATAACTATCATAAATTTTTGATTGATTTGGTTAGTGGTAATGATTTGGTAAAGTTTGTCGATTGTAAGATAATGCATAATGTGTATGATGGTCAAAGGAAGGTAAAGAAAACGAGTAAAAAGGTGTTATCGAAAACATATACTCTTAAAAGTTTAAATTAAAACATAGATTTAAGGTCATTTGGATACCTAACTTTATTTGAATATCAAGGGACCAATCCTCATCCTTCATTTCCATTTTGATCAAATAGATGGGATTAAACTCATACCAATTTTCATCCTTTTTTCCAAATTTTAATATTTTTTAAACCGTTAAGCTAAAAAGCATACCATCACGACGGACATTCAATTATTTTTTATAGATATGCAATTTGATATACTTTCGGCAAACTTTTTATTTTTAGTTTTTTTCACTTTTTTCACCTTTTTTTGGTTTTTTACGTTTTTTGTCTTTTTTTCTTCGTTGTTAAAACTTGCATGAGAAATCACATGTGATTAAACACTAATTTGAATATTCTAATCAAATCACATGTGATATTAGTGTTAAATCACATATGATATTAGTGTTAAATCAAATGTGATATTACATATGATATGTAATTCTAATGAAATCGCATGTAATACGATATTAGCGTTGAATCACATATAGTGTTAAATAACATATGATATGTAATTCTAATAAAATAACAAGTAATTCGATATAAGTGTTAAATCACATATGATATTAGTGTTAAATCACATATGATATTAGTGTTAAATCACATGTGATTTTATACGTATATTCAAACTAGTGTTTAATCAAATGTGATTTCTTCGTCCAAGTTTTAACAACGAAAAAAACAAAAAAAAGGTGAAAAAATGAAGAAAAAAAAAGTTTGTCGAAAGCATATCAAGGTGCCCGTTTATAGAAATATAATTAAATGTTGGACATGACGGTATAATTTTGTTTGTCTAACGATTAACGATTCATGAGATATTTAAATTATAAAAAATAGGTAAAATGTTAAAATGCTATTAATCTCAGCCATTGATTTCTTTTTAGATGGATGGTGGAGATTAGTCCCAGGTATCAAAGAAATTATTGGTATCCTAAATAATTAAACTCAAAAACATAAAAACAATATCTTTAATTTCGTTATATGTGACTTCACTTGGGTCTTGACGGCCAAAATCACTACCTATTTACCTACTATATAAAACAAGCTTTATGAGAACTCATCTTAAAAAAATCTTAAAAGAATGACACCTGTCCTATAAAAAATAATCAACGGCTCCCATGGATTTTCGTCTCTCAGCATTCAATGTAAACATAAAACCCATCCACTACACCATACGCAAACACCAACCACAAAAAAACACATACAAACGATCGGTTGATTCAAATAATTATTCCGTCATCAAAGATCCTACATCAATATAAACCTAGCCATTCATGGATTAAATAAGTGATCCATCATCAATGATTCAGAAAACCACAAGAAAGGGATGAATGAAGGTTTGAAAATATTAGAAAAATCCCCTAATTTGATTTTTCACCAATCATTACACCATACACTAATTTAGAACAAAAAACCTAATACGATTTTTTATTAGATGTGGTTTCATTGATTCTTTGATTTTTGGTTTGTTTAATTGATTAGTTGATGGGTTTATTTGATAGTATCACTTTTATGTTGATTCGAATTAATTTTGATGGCATTTTTGTTAAAGTAATTGATTTTTTATTATGTTTAGGATGGAGATAATGATTTAACTTCTTTCCAGTGTTATTCATCACGTTTCCTGTTACATTGTTACATATTTGTTGTATTTCCTGTTATATTATACCATAGTTAACAACTATGTATTACAAAAATTAATACCATGTTATAGTATCTCACAGTTGACAACTATGTATACCCTGTTACATAATTGTGTAAGTATTGGTACCTGGATACTTTTGGATAAGCATATTACATATTCAGTCACAAGTATAACTAGAATGTCTTTTCTTTATCAATGTTTTTGGGTTATGACTTGTGATTTTAGTTGGCTGATTATTTGATTTACACATTTTTAAATCTATAATGTTTTACTCTACTATGATATTGATATAAAAAGCTAATGGAACTATGGTGTTATTTTGTATATTCTTTAGATTTTTAAATGTGCCACTCAAGTGAACAGGTTTTAAGTTTAATTGTAGTTAAGTTAGCAAGGTTAATATACTTTTTGAAAGCTCATTGTGTCAAAATAATCTATTTAATCATAATCCATGGCACTCTTGAATATAGCTTAGTTTTTCATTTTCTATCCATGTTTCGTTTCATATATATTTGCGGATTTCTTTGACTTAAGATAGGGTATTATGGACAATAACTACTTAAGAACCTCACTATCTTTAGTTGTGAAGTGATACAAAATTGAACTGTGACATTCTCTAATCAAGTATATTTGGTTTTTAAATGCCCATAATGGCTACTATAACCAATTGAGCTTTCAAAGTTTTTCTACCTAA
Source organism: Tanacetum coccineum (assembly GCA_026074375.1). Lineage (NCBI taxonomy): Eukaryota > Viridiplantae > Streptophyta > Magnoliopsida > Asterales > Asteraceae > Tanacetum > Tanacetum coccineum. The sequence goes on along the minus strand of BQNB010110807.1, from coordinate 338 downwards.
CTATCTGGATTTACTATATTTCTGATTATCTATTTTTTTTGTCAAGGATTGATCTTCTAATGACTATTATCCATGAACCCGATTTACCTAAATTAGTGATAAAAACAATTAATAATGAGACTCAATACAATGTTTACTTGCACTTTTATATTATAACATGTTATTTATTATGATGCAATATAGATCCAATTTGTAATAATTTAATGTTCCTTTATTTATTATGATGTGTTGATCCCACTTGAATGGATCTTTAATTACTTAGCTTGTGTAAGGTTTAGTTATGCAAGATAAATCCTACACAACTATGATAGAAACTTTGTTTGATAATACTAAAGATT
>BQNB010110806.1:0-22479 GCA_026074375.1 Tanacetum coccineum | reverse complement strand
ACCATGGTTTAGGGAGATTGGGGCAAAAGAACTCTCAAAAAGAGTTTTCTTCCTCCTAGGTGGAGGCTACTAATGGCTCAGATCATTCAGTGTTTAGGTGGGAAAACAAGTGTCCATGATCAAATATCAAACAAGGATGCCATCATCTTGTATTGTCTGGCCAATGGGAAAAAGGTAGATTATGTTAAGCTGATATGAGAGGATATAATTCACAAGTTGAACAAGAAAACTAAGGAAAAGGTTATCCCCTATCCTAGGTTTATATCCATTCTACTGGAATACATGATGCGTGAATATGACAATGAAGAGCTGACCATCCACCCCACTCAGGTCTTCAGTGTTCTAAACTGGGCTTTGAAGCCAAACCAACATGAAGGACCTCCCTTCACTAACCACATGAAGGCCATCTACAATATATATGTGCATGTGGACTCTCAAGCTCTAAAAACTTCCCCAAGGCAAAAAGTCTATAGCTAAAAGTGGACTCAGAAAAAAACAATTTTCAAAACACACATCTAAGTCCCAGATAGAGGCAGCTGATATATGAGAAATCACATATCCGTTTTGTACCAAAACAAGCCCTAGAAAGATAAAAATGTGCAAAATTATGCTTGTATATGTGTATTTTTTCTTTTGTGAATGTGTAGGTACGGATATTGTAAGAATCACAAGAAATGAGCCAAATACCGGACAAAAACGAACACGAGATGGGAAAGAGTACACAAGAGCTGGGTATTTATCAAGCTTGAGTCAACTAAAGTCAACCATGGTCAACCTTGGTCAACTCATGTGAAGACAAAGTTTAAACCCTTGAAATTACCAAAAGATCCTTAAATGTAAAATCATTTCACCAAATGTCCCAAATCCAATTACACCGATAGTCCTTCCTATTACTTTGTTAGTCCCTTAATACTAATGGACTAACGGTTGTTAAGTAAAAAATAAACAAGCCCATTCCAAATTAGCCAAGGCCCAATCCCTTTTTAATAAGAAAACATAAGCCCAAGTCAAACCCCCAATTGGACAGGTCAACGAGTCAAACAGTCAAATTGTACTGTTTATCCCGTTCCCACTTTCCCTCTCTTTTTCACTATTACTAAACGCAGGGTAAATCCACCCATCCACACGCATCTAAATTCCTTCTAGAAGCTCACTTCTGACACCTCTGACATTACTTATGCCACGTTGGCGATCCCACACGTTTTGATTGGATGATGAGACGTGGAGAGCATCCAACAGTCCAAATTGATAGATTTGAAAGCGGTTATGAGTGGATGGCTAAGATTGAAGAAGTGAGGAGCGTCTAAGGGGCTAGAACCTTCACCTCTCAGCTATAAAAGGAAGAGTCCTCATACACAAAAGGCATCTAGTGTAGTATCTAGGGTAGTTTTAGCTTATTAGTTATTTTTAGCTTAATTGTACTCGTTTTTAGTGTAATGTTTTCAAATTTGATGTAATTTTCCTTTTTAAAGCTTATACTCAGTTGTTTAATCAATAAAAAGTTCAGTTTTATTATTGTTAAAGTTTAATTTGTATTTTACCTAAATGCACTTATGGTTTAAATAAGCTCATTTTTACTCTATTAAGCTCAATAAGCTCCTTAAGTAACTAATAAGCTAGATTAATAGTTCGTTAAGCTCTCAAAGCTTAACTAAGCTTAATAATACTCAAATCCGCCCCAAATTCTACCTCAGCTTATTTTTGGAAGGGAAGCCAGACTTGGAAGGGATTCCATGACCTTACCAGTTTATCATAGATAAGTTGGAGCTTGTAGATCAACTTTTAAAAGCTTTAAAAGCCTTGTTTTGTGCAAAGGCTTTTGTAAGTTCTTATTTTACCTTTTGAAGCTTAATTTTGAAATTTAGCTTATTACTGCTTATTATCTACTTAATGTTGTTTAGAATAGCTTAATATTGCTTATTTTAGTTGTTTGATGCTTATTTAGTTCAATTGTTAGTTTACATCTTAGTTTACAAGTATTTGATATAAAATAGTGAAAAACTAAAAATATTTGCATAATCTGTTAGCTTATTGATGCAGCTTATTTGATTGTTGTGATTTGCTCAAAAGGTCTTCTATAAGCTAACTAGTATCTGGTATAGTTTATCTAAGCTTTAAATCTTAATATTATAAGCTTAAAATGATGTTAAGCTGTCTAAAGGGGTGTTTGGCACAGGACATCACTAAGTCAAGTGTTTTATAGTTCTTTAGACTGAGTTTTACTTTCAAATTTAAGGTTTATAAGGTTAGGATTTAAGGTTTTTGTAGGTTACATCAAGTTTTAATAAGATTGTGTGTTATTTGTTTGAATCTAAGTTTACAAGCTCAAATTAATAAGCTCTTTGTTTTGGTTGTTTTAGTTGATTGGTTGGTTGTTTGCTTTGTGTTTGATGTTTGAATGCGTAGTTGTAACCTAACCCTTAAGGTACGCATTTTTGGTTTTAAGTCTGGCTGCAAATTTCTGTCTATTGCATCAGTATGCAAATCAACCTTCCTGCCTTTTTCAATCTAAATTTTAAGTTAGCTTAAGCTAGATTCAGGTTTTGAAATTTGGTGTACAAATAGCTTATAGGTTAAATTAGATATGTTAGGGCTTATTTTAGGTTAAATAGCTTGTTTGCTTATCTGTTTTAGGTCTGCAAATTAGTCCTTTAGAGTTTTGATAAAAAGTTGAAAAACCAAAAAAATAGATAAACTGCATAAGCAGCTTTTTCAATTAGTATTTTCTTAGCTTAAATAGATTTCAAAATGTTTTTAAATTGTTGTTTTAGATAATTTTGGATATGTTCACAGTTGGTATAAGTCTGAAAGCCATAAAGATTCATTTTCCTTGCTTAAATAATAAGTCAAAAAAGAGCTTATAGGTGTTTGGTTAAATGATATTGACCATGTGCTTTTAGTTTTCTCAGCTTATGGCTTATTGTTTCTCTTAAAGGGTTGTTCAGAATTTGCTTATTAGACTAAGGTTAAAGTGATTTTAGTATAATTAGTTTTGGTTTGAGCTTTTTCAATTAAGTGTTAAAACTAGAAATCCTTTTAAGTCATAACTATGGTTTTTAAGCTTAAATTATGGCTTATTTCTTAAGTTTCAAAAAATATTTCTTTCACAAAAGTTGTTTAGAATAAGCTGTTTCATAAGTTCGTGCAAAAAGTTTTCAAAAATAAAAAAAAAAATTAAAAGGGGAAGCCACAGATTCAAACTTGTGACCTCCCCCTTTGCACACACACGTCTCACACAACACACACTAAACCAACTGCCCTTGGGTCTTTTTCGGTTATAGAAGCACATCATTAATATTTTATAGTCATTTAGCCAGTTTTGCTTATTCTACCTTATTTGCTTATTTGCTGCTTATCTTTTAAGCCCATTTTCCTGTTTTTATTTTTCTTAGAATCTAGATGCTCTAAAGTACTTTTCATCATTTTTCTAGAATTTTTAGAGAAAGTTTAGTATTTTTTTTATCAATTTTCTAGATTAAAAGTGTTTTTAAATCATAAAAAATAAATAAAAATCAAAAAAATAAATTTCCTTTTCTGAAAATTTTCTTTTAATATTTAGAAGGTTAAGGAATTAAATTTACGTTCGTAAGGCTTAATTTTGACATACTTGCTTATTTGTCGCATTTTTATCCCGTTTACGTTTTTTTAGTGTTTAAATTTTTAAGTGCCTTATTTGTTTACTTGCTTTACATGTTTTTATGCGTTTTTCATTAGTAGTAATAGAAAACCAAATCAAACCCTTGAATTGTTCAAAAACGCGATCACAAACTAGATCGAATTTTTATTCACACTTTGCCGAGGACAAACGACCCAGGAGGTTTTAGAAATTGCTTTGGTCAAAAGCAGTTCTCTTAAATCTTTTGGAATACGTATACTACTATACTATAATTGCATTTGTCTCTTAATTACACATACTTGTTTGTGTGTGTGGTTTTGGAGCGAACCAGCATCCAAATCCAAAACTGGCCAATCAGATAAAGAAACTCAATCTAGTTCGGCTAAGGACAAAAGCCCAAGCCATCTTTCACCTTCCACATCAGTGGTTGATGAAATGCATAAAGAGGCACATCAAGCAACTGGTGGCCCAACATCTTTAGGGGCCACCAGTGAAGAAGGAGCTCACCCTCAGCTCAGTAGTGGTATGTCTGTATTTACTCTTATTAAGCCTATTTATTCAGCATCTTTCATTTTCACTCCGAGTCTGCATCAGGAAGTGATGTTTCAACAAATTCTACAGTTGAGGCTGATCCTGGAATTTCTACTCCTAACGAATCCATAACTTAACAACAAGGTATGGATGAAGGAACCCAAAACTATTTACTTAATCATAAACTTGCAAGGACTAATCCAAGTGTTCTTGTAGATAAAACTAAATCTGCCGGAGATGGGTTAAAAACTGCCCACACTGATTCAGGTACAAATGAGGAGTTTAGAGCTGATGAAATTTCAAAGAAAATAAAGTTGGAGGATTTATCAGATCTCATGAAAGACACAAGATCTGCCTTCTTCACTCCTAACTCCCCACAAGATGAGCCTAACATTGTTTCAGATGAGAGTGGAGAGGAGGAAACTAAAAAGATGAAGACACTCATACTACCTCTCATGATGTACATGAAGACACTTCAGTCCCACATCCTCTATCTCCTAAATCAGCTTAAATTCAAGAGTTAATGGCTCAGGTTCACTTACTTCAGTCTCAGAAGGAGAAGCTGGAACAACAAAAGGAAAAAGCTAAAGCAGAAGTTGCTTCACTAAAAGCTAGGCCCTCATATCCAGATATCAACCAGCTTACTGAACTTATGGTAACTTCTTTGAAACCTGGATTATCCAAACTCTTAACCTTACATGACTTTGTTAGCTGCTTACCAACCGAACTGAAAGAGCTCCCCTCAAAATTCATTGAATTATCTGGAGACATTAAAGAGCTAAAGAGGCATGTTCGGGACATGGAAATCGAGCTACCAGGGGACTTAAAAGAGATCACAACAAAACTGGATACTTTCACTTCCACTATCTCTAGCCTTACCTCATAGGTTGCTGAACTGAAGAATATTCAATGGGAACTTCCAGCAGAGTTTCTTGATTTGCCAAGTCAAGTATCTTCAGTTTAGGGAAAGCTCAAGACTTTGGACACCCTTCCAAGTCTATTGAACAAGGTTACTAATACCTTGAACAGGTTTGCCACTGTGGTGTAAACTGCATCAGGAGCTGCAAGCAAGAATGTTCCTTCAGTAGGCCAAGCAACTACTTCACCTGCTGAGGGGGAGAAGAACACCAGTCCAGCTACAATAAATTTTGAACCAACAAACCTGCATAATGAACTAGTTGATCTTTTGGGCATAGACATTGTGACACAGTACTACAACAAGAAGTTACTCTATGTCAAATAATGTGACAAGATGCTGAAAAGAAGAAAAAGCTACAAGATCTTAAACTGTGATGTTCTCACACAAAAGGGCCCTATCACACTTTAAGTATATAGGGAAGATGGGACAGTTGAAGTCATTCCAAATGTTAAAGTCAATGACTTGCATCTGGCTAAATGGAAAGATAGGTATAGTACAGCTTTTGTGTCCTGATTAGAAAAGAAAAAAGAATGGAAGACCATCTATAGATTGATAAAGACAAGAATGGAATACCTTAATCAAACTGAAAAAGAATTAAAGATTGACTTCAACAAACCCCTCAAACAACAAGATCCTCTAAATGAGCTAAATGATGTAGCTAACAAGAATAGGAAAAAAAACTAGTGACTCAAAAGACCATTCCAGGTCATCAAAGAAACACAAGTCATCAGTTCAGCATGAAGAAGAGGTTCATTGAGCAACAAGAACATCAAATGTTATAATCTTTTGTATTGACTCTATCTTTTGTAATTGTAATATAATGAAAGTTAATAGAAGTGATTATCAGTAATGTTGTTCAATTTGTATCAGTTTTGCAAGAAGAAGTTGTTGTGCTCACTTACTACTAATTTTAACTTAGGCTATTTGTATATTCAAATAGGGGAAGATTGTTGGGTTCAGTTCCTGAGCCCTTCAATTTCTCAGAAGATTTAAACATAAAATCCCCTAAGTGTTACTCAAGCTGAAGTATTTCAGTTTGAGTCGTTGAAGAAAATAGCTAAGTAATATAAGTAAATATTTATAATAAATAATTATAAATATATCTCGATAAGTCCATTCGGTACTCTTGTGATCACAAAATAATATTATATGTTGAAAATGAAAGTTTATTCATAATAAACATAGTAGAAGAAGTTTGAGGGAGGAAATTATATTTTTGTCTTTTAGTGAATTTATTAAATAAATAAAATAATAAAATAATGTTTTATTATTTAAAACCAAAAATCATGTTCTTAAGTAAACTTTTCTAAGTATAAACTTTTTACGAAATTTTGACATGACCCGTACGTTTATACAACGTTTTCCAAGGTTTTTAACCTTTATTTCAAACACTTTTCAAACTTTCGACACTTTTCCGACAATATTATAAAATCTCAATCTTTAACGTTTAATAAAACGTTTTTCTTAAAATAACGTTCAATATCACTTCGTAATACCATTGAAGTTGTCGTTGTGTAGGTGTTATTTATGTATCAAGTTTTACTATTTATTTTATGCCGACTCTTTACCTAAAAACAACACTCTAACGGGCAGTTTGTACCGGTCAAGATGTCGCTTCGATGGTAAGTAGGTGTCGATCACTAAGAGCGAGAGCGTTAATATCTAATTTATCAGTATTTTAGTTAATTAAGTTAGTATTAAAAGGGGGTTTCAGCCTGAGAGACTGACACAGTTTTGGGTGTCTAATCTACGGTTTTGATGACAATTAACACACACAAGTTAATAGACAAAAAATAAAGAAGAGGTCGAGCCTTATATAAGGTAAACAATATTAGCCATGTTTAATCAAATAGAACATTGGTTTATTTATTTAGTGCAATGAATGCTTATCTCAATAGTGGAATTGGTAAATAAGTATAAGACATGAGTAATCCTGTCACAATTTCCATGTTCGCCAACTGTATTCCGTTTGTAAATTATAATCTATCTTAGGTGTTCAATAATTGCTATTTTATTAAACCCTAGCCTATCAGGACTTTACCCACTTACTTGCATATATGGAGAGCTATCACTGACTCTTAGCCTACGCCCACACACCACGAAGTTGAACGTATTATTTTACGCTTGATAGATAGGTTACATATAGCATATTACGGTATAAATTTGATAACCAATAAACAACCAACAATTAAATTGAGTCATTCGATAACAAACCAAACATTATTTTATATAAACATAACAATACACGAAAAAAATCATAGATGAACGATTAAACATAATGCTAACCGAACGCGTATAAGTAGAGTGTAGAGATTACAAGAGTTCTCCTATGGATTGGAACACTTTGCAGGACCTTCTTGGCTTCTTCGATCTTCTGAATATATGACTTGGTGGTTAAAAGCATACCTACAATTGAATGTAGGGTCTTGTATTTATAGGCTCTTGAATGGAAGAAAACTGGTAAGTATTAATTACCCATTAATAGCTAATTAATATATTTGACCGAATAAATATACACTTTCCATGTATCTTCCATTGACCATTAATTATCTGATCAGGGTCTCGATACGGCGTATCTGTTGAGGTGGATACGACGTATCGGGCTGTCTGTTTGGAGTGTGGTCAAAGACTTGCCATATTTACGTATGTAGGCATTTAATTATCATAATGGCCGAATAATTCTTTGACCACTCACCATAATGATGATTTCATAAACCTCTGCATTTATTTTTTGGAGTGTAAAACTTCTTTCAAAGTCATTAATCTATCGGTTATGTGTTGAAATATATCTTGCGTGGATTAGCGCCGTATCCTCAGTAGTGGATATGGCGTATTATCTTGGATTCATTTGACTTCTTCTTTGTTGACCAAAGTATCATATACGACGTATCGTTGGAATAGATACGGCGTATTCTTCAAAGTCATGCAATGGTCTTTTCATTCGTTAAAGTCTTGGATATGTCGTATTCTTTTAGAATGATACGGCGTATTGACGTCAGAACAGTAGACTTTCTCGAACTCTTCATTTATGCTCTAAAATTGGCCAAAAATATACGTCTTTTGGCTTATCTTCACAATGTACTCCATAATTACTGCATTTCTCAAATATGAACGATTAAGTACCAAATAATGCAATAATTATACAAGTGGGTTACAAATAATAGGTCTAATTTGATGCTATAAAATAAGCCATGTTATTTGATGTATATCAATTATCCCCCCACTTGATCCTACTTGTCCTCAAGTAGACTTTAGAGAAAGTTTTGAAAAGGTGTCCTAAACCGAAGTTAAAGGATTTTTCCGTTTAAGCATCGTTTTGTTCTAATCACCTATACATAACCAAGCTCCTCACGAAATATGGAAATGAGAACACTCAGATCACTCAACTAATCTAGGGTGCAACATTTAATTGGTACGCTCAATTGCTCGGTCGTGATTAGTTTCGTATCATAAGGCTTGACATGGATAACATCTCACCGCTTAAGCTTAAGGAGAAACAAGTTTAAAGGTATAAATTGGGTTCAGAGGCTTGGGTTGATCATTTAAAACTTGCACCATAAGTACCACACCAACAAGGCAGTTGTATCATATATACACGGCCGTAACGACAAAATAGACATATACAATCTGAAACATCTCGTTCGTGTTTATACCAGCGGTTAGAATGAAGAACTGATATAGGGTAGGGATAGCTTTAGCTTCACCGAAAAGTATCATCCAAGAATGTAGTTGAGACATGCATGTCGAATAAGTCCTCGTCGAGTAGACACTAAGGTTAGTAACTAGGAAAGGGAGTAACGATGGGTGTTAAGTAACATTCATCGAAACATAGATTAATGCCATCATATACTGAGGTACGGTTGCTAGTAACTTTCCCCGACCGTTCCATGACAAAGACTCGAACATATAGACAAACGCCTCGATCATAGAAATGGACATAGACAACCTAAGTTGGCGTTCCATAACGGTCCAACTTACCATTACATCTCGGCTCTTTAAATATTTTACAAAAGTGGTGATATCGGTCACTTTTTACAAGACTTTACATCGTTGATTTTTGTAACGTATCAATGAATAATCGATCCTTCCAAGTGATTCCTTCGGTATAAACTTCTTTTGAACCGACTACTTCTCTTTTTTTTAACAATACATCATAAATCTCGGTTTAATTCCACCGTCTTCACTATCATAATTCATCCGGATAATCTTTTCCTTGTAATACTTCTTCTTCGGACATGATTCATAATCGCGAAAAGTAGCAAAACATACGAGCTACATCTTTTTTCCCATTGGCATTGGCAATTTCCTGAACCATTACAAACACAGAAAAAATTTTACTTTGACACAGGAAATACAAAACTTTACACGAAAGCAACTAGCAACATTGATTAAAATAGGCTTAATCTACACGGTAGACTAAGGTGCAAAGGTGTAACGAAACATATAATATGGTGTAGAAAAAAGAAAAGAATGGCTCAGCAGGTTGTTCTAGGGGATTTTACTCTAAAAACGAGAGTAATCAAGGGTTACACGGGTTTTAACTAACCAGTGTGGTTAATTAATTTTACGACATGTAGGCTATTTGGTTTAGTCCTAGAAATTTATTAGTTGAACATGTTCCTCTATCTATATCCATAGTATTATTCAATGGGTCTCGGGTGAATATACCAGGCCACACGTTCTAAAGTCATCGACATCACCGGGCACACTCATAATTTTGTGGAAATTTTTAGGTAAACAGTTGAGACGAAATAGGTTTAATTTCTTACAATATGTTATCACGGGTATAGTGCGCTAGTAATGCTAAACTAGTGATTTTTACAAAAGTCATGCTAAAAAAATTATTTTGCCTATTTAAGCACTTTGCATGTTATTTTGTAAAAAAGAAGACAAATGCGTTTTAATTCTCCACCCCCCACTTAAATTATACAACGTCCTCGGTTGTATAGAATTAAACAATTAAATAATAAGGGAAAACAGAATTAGAATGGAAAACTCCCTAGTGTTTTGCTCATGATAATTCTCCAAGATGAGTTCTTGAGCAAAAAGTGTGTTGACTAGGGCTTCAGAATGCCCGGATAAGTTCAACACATGTCTTTTTCAGCATATACCATATCATAGTTTCAGCAAGGTCCTGTATAAAAGATTAGAAGACAAGTGCAATTTTTATTTCTCGCTACAATGGTACAAGAAAATAATTAAACACACATAAACTGTACAGGGATCAATACGCCATATCCCAAACCCTAGGATACGCCGTATTGTTCCTGTAGAAACAATTAAATACTGGAAATTAAATATTTAGTTTAGAAGTGAAAAATTCTCCGTAGGGTTATTTTTAAAGATTTTAGGTTTTCCCCCTTTTGTACGGGATTCGGGCTCTCGTTTTCTAGTTTAATTTCATAATTTTTAGGTTTTTTTTAAACGTTTTAGTACGTTATTATCTAATTTGACTTTTTCAACTTCCCAAACCAATTCCTTCCTTCAAACTCAAATCTTCGATCGTATCGATTTACCATTTCAGCCTCGTTGGGGATTTACGACCCGGGAAAGCTCTATACTACTTCTCGGTATCATTGATTGTTGGTTTTTACACTTCTTTATATATTTTATATTTTGTTATATATTATATATATTTACGGTGTGAATTCGGACCGATCAGCCATTAAATGCTTGTCGAAGAATTCATCAACAATTTCCCTCTTAGTTAACACCTCCATATGCGGATTCTCTAACCTAGATGAGTGATCTGCGACCAAGTCTTCTGTTTTCTTATGTTTCTCTAATACTTGACAAGGGATAGTAAAACTCCCTAGGTCTTTTTCTTTTAATGGCAGTTCGTTGAGAAAGACAAGTAAGCATCGTTCGTTCATTGTCTCCGTACAAGCTTCTTCAAGTTTGGATTTATTTGTCACTAAATTCTTCAGGTATTTAGCGTATTTTGGTATTTGCATTAGGGCTTCGATAAACGGAATATTAATATCGAGTTGTTTCATATTCTCTAAAAATTTCTGTTGCAGTGCTTCTTCTTTTTCTTTTTTCACCCGGTTTGGGAAAGGGATACATGAGTGTTGTGGTTTTACCAATGGTTGAGTAGTTCTTTCAGAAATACTTGAAGGTTTATTTTCCACACCATCATCATTCAGCTTTTCCTGCACATCTTGTTCAAATCTAGGAGGTTTGTTCTTGTTGATTCCAGTTTCATTAATTTCTTTACTACGGGTGGCTTTAGACGTCATCTTTCCTCCCTTAGTTGTCACTCCTTTGACTTTGTTTTTCAGAATCAAGACATTACTCATAACCTTTGACAATTCGTTTACCTCGATCTTCAACTCACTCAATAAGTAGCTTTGCTCTTTTAACAAAAGCTCTTTGGTGGTTCTAAACTCTTTAATAAATATTTCTATCTCATCTTGTTCACATCTACCTTCATCAATGAATTTATTCAACATTTCTTCAATAGTCAACCTCCTTGTAGGGTAATTAAACGGGTAAGGAGGGAAGCCAAAAACGGTATCTGAAAAAAAGACATAATTCGAAGTAAAACTATTCAAGAAAACTAAACTAGAAAGCTAACTAAAACTGCTGTTGTATCAGACAGTTGATACGTCATATTCAGTAAACTGGATACGCCGTATCGATGTTTGATGTTAAATACGCTGTATTCACAGAAAATGGATACGCCGTATTCAATAAATAACAGCAGACAGTAAAAAAATAAAACTAGATTTATACTAAAAATACCAATAAAAACAAGAAATTAAACAATCACACTCCCCGGAAACGATGCGAAAAACTTGATGTGTCGTTGTGTAGGTGTTATTTTTGTTATCAAGTTTTAATATTTATTTTATGCCGACTATACCTAAAAACAACACTCTAACAGGCAGTGTACCCGGTCAAGATGTAGCTTCGTTGGTAAGTAGGGTGTCTATCACTAAGAGCGAGAGCGTTAATATCTAATTTATCAGTATTTTAGTTAAATTAATCTAATTTATGCAAACTTAAGTTTAACCTAAACTAATGATAAGGGGGTTTCAGCCTGAGAGACTGGCATGATTTTTTGGTATCTAATCTAAGGTTTTGATGACAATTAACACACACAAGTTGATAGACAAAAAATAAAGAAGTGGTCAAGCCTTATGTAAGTTAAACAATACTAGCCATGTTTAATCAAATAGAACGTTGGTTTATTTATTTAGTGCAATGAATGCTTATCTTAATGGTGGAATTGGTAAATAAGTATAAGACATGAGTAAACCTGTCACGATTCCCATGTTCGCCAATTGTATTCCATTTGTAAATTATAATCTATCTTAGGTGTTCAATAATTGTTATCATATTAAACACTAGCCTATCAGGACTTTACCCACTTACTTGCAGATATGGAGAGCTATCCTGGACTCTTAGCCTACGCCCATACAACATCGAAGTTGCAGCGCATTAATTATGTAGGACTAGACCCAGTTGAATGATAGGTCGCATACTAGCATGTAAACGAGTATAAATTGATATACACAATAAACAACTAGCTATAAATTAAGACATTCGATAAATAAACCAAACATTATATTATCATAAACATGGCTAATACCTAAAGGTATTAGCCAATAGTCATTGTAACAATACACAAAATCATAGATGAACGATTAAACATAATGCCAACCGAACATGTATAGTGGAGTGTAGAGATTACAAGAGTTCTCCTATACATTGGAACACTTTGCAGGACCTTCTTGGCTTCTTCAATCTTTTAAGAATCAGACTTGGTGGTTAAAAGCATACCCTAAATCGTATTTAGGGTTTGGTATTTTTAGACTCTGAAAATTGGTCGATATGGCGTATTAGAACTCAATACGGCGTATCGGGATTGGTTGGCGTAGGCTCCATGAATAAAATATTCTAGAATTTTCTTGAGCAGGTTTGGATACGCCATATCTACTTTTTGGATACGTCATATCCATGGATACGCCATATCCATTTTTGGATACGCCATATCCGCTAAAAATGTGTTTTTTCTTAATTTTTGACCAATGTAGTACCAAATAGTACAATAATTATATAAAAGTCGGCAAAACAGATGGGATAAATCATATAATAAAATTATTTAATGTCATCATATATGTTTCCCCCCTTCCTTTTAAGATATTAGACTCAGTAAAACAATGCGTTGATAATAAGATTGGGGTATAATAGGGTAAAATAAGGGGAAATCCCCTTTTAATTCTAAACTGTAGAAGCAATACGGCATATTCAATCTCATTGAATACAACGTATTGCATCAATTTTTACCCAAATTTTAAACCTCAATACGCTGGTTAAAGTCTTGGATATGTCGTATTCTTCTAGAATGATACGGCGTATTGACGTCAGAACAGTAGACTTTCTCGAACTCTTCATTTATGCTCCAAAATGGTCCAAAATATACGTCTTTTGGCTTATCTTCACAATGTACTCTATAATTACTGCATTTCTCAAATATGAACGATTAAGTACCAAATAATGCAATAATTATACAAAGTGGGTTAAATTCTTGGGATAAATGATGCTATAAAAAACACGTTATTAATGTTTTCAAACGTTCCCCCACTTGAATATGCTTGTCCTCAAGTATGACTTTAGAGAGTTTTGAAAATGTGTCCCAAACCCGAAGTTAAGGATTTTTACGTTTAACCATCGTTTTTTTGTTCTTAATCACTGTACATAACCAAAGCTCCTCACGAAATATGGAAATGAAAACACTCAGATCACTCAACTAATCTAGGGTGCAACATTTAATTGGTACGCTCAATTGCTCGGTCGTGATTAGTTTCGTATCATAGGCTTGGCAAGGATATACATTTCCACCGCTAAAGCTAAGGAGAAACAAAGTTAAAAAGTTTAAATTGGGCTATGAACGGCTTCGGGTTGATCATTCAACAGCTTTAGTGAGAAAGTCAATAGAAGTCGTGTGTATCTCCGTGACAAATGAGACAAGTATCTTTTAAGAGAAACTTGAATGGCTGTGAAGGGTTGTGTAGTGCATCACTAGGTCCATGATGTCTTGTCTTCATTACCATAATTCATCTTTGTGAATGACTCGCGGATTCGTACTCCTTTATATATATAAATAAATATAAATATATAACAAGGATCAAAATTCACAAAATCAATGAAACCGGAAGTAGTATAGAATATTTCCGGGTCGTTATGTCCCAACGAGGCTTGAATGGAAAATCGAATGACGAATTGATAATCGATGTTTGAATATGACAAGGATATGATTGGGCACTAAACCTAATAAGCAAATGCACGAAAAGATAAGCAAGGAAAATAAGCTAGAGCATGCATAAAGGCTAGGAATGGTAAAAACACTTAAAACTTTTATACTAAGACACAAATAAGCTCAAATAAGCTTAAGACAAACCAAATAAGCTAGACTAACTCTAAATAAGCAAACTCAGCAAGCAATTAAACTAAGTTAAGCAGGAAATACTCAGCAGTACTAACAATAGTACTAACAGTATTAACTATCAGTCCTAACTTGGAGTTAGTACTGCTAGCTTTAAGTTAGTACTGCTAGCTTTAACAAAACACAATGAAACAAGAAATAAGCAAATAGGCTAAAACAGATGTTTAACTACCCCTAATAAGCACTCAGGCATAAGAATAAGCAACTAGAATAAACTAAAGTGGCAAATAAGCTAAAAAGCTACAAACTGATATACTATTAAAATTGCTTTGAAAAGGCAAATAAGCTAAAGTAAGCTCTACTAAAGACAGTAAAGGAAAATGGGCTTAATCTACTCTAAAAAGCTAAGGAAATCTTAAATAAGAAGGCAGAAAATAAGAAGCTAATATAAGACAATAATGAACCAACAGTACTAACAGTTTTAACTACCAGTACTAACTTGGAGTTAGTACTGCTAGCTTTGAGTTAGTACTGCTAGCTTTAAAAATCCCAAAATAGAACCAGCAGTACTAACTATGGGTTAGTACTGCTTGTTCCAAACACCCCTTAAAGTTTTCAAAAATCATTTTTCTTTTTATTTTAAGCTGATTTGATCCTAGTTTGTTAAAAACAGATTATCAAATAACAAAAATAGACACTTATAAGCAGACTTCAATCAAGAATAAGCACTTAAATAAGCTAAATCAGTCTAACAGTATTAACTAAACATACTACCAGTACTAACTAAGAAAGTGACACAAACTATCTTTAAACTAACAACTAAGCAAGATAAGCACTAAACATCATGATAAAGCATAAATAAACAAATATAAGTAACAAATAAGCACTAATAAGCAGTTCTACAGTAAATAAGCAAAATAAGAAAAATAAAAACTTACAACTCCCTTGCTCAAAACAGGGTTAAACAAAGAGTCTACAAGCTCTAGCTTGTATAAAACAAGCTAGTGAGAGTCCATAAGCCCATCCAGAACTGGCTTATCATCCATAAGCTGTGGTATATTTGAGTGTGGAATTTTCTGTGACTTTACTTAACTTCTTAGTATTTGAGTTAAAACAAATGACTTATATGATTTTATAAGACTTAAAACATATTAAGTAAAGCTTTTAACAAAGGAAATACAGAGAATCAAGAATTGACTTAAAAACTCCAAATTTGCATTAAGACGAAAATTAAAGTTACAAGACTTGGAAAAATAAAATTGCATAAAAATAAGCTGAAATTTAACTAAGAACTAGATAAAAACGACTAAAGAAAAAACGATACTAACTAACTCCCTTTTCTTGGGTTACAATGGCCCTATTTATACTAAAATGAATTAAGGTCTTGGTTTCTTGGTCTTCCTTCTCTTCTTTCTTCTGTGTTTCTTTGTAGAGACAAAAACCCAAGTGTGCTTGTTGTGTGAGGTGATTCTAAAACAAATCCCAGCCTTCAATTTCTTTTGTGCTTCTTTTGAGTCAATCACAGCCATCGAAAAGCTTGGAAAGTGGTGGGATTGCCAACTTGGCAATTATACATGGGGAGGTGGTGATAGTGGAGGAGGGGGAAATATTTTATCCAGGGTGTTGAATGGTTTGCAGGGTAAAAAAAGGGGAAGACACCCGTGAGTGGTTCTTGGGTTTAGTTGGGCGGGAAAAATGGTTTTGGGTAAGTTAGCAGCTTTGGCCCCTCAAGTCATATATCTTTATTTAAATTCTTGATTTCAGCCCTTGTAATACAACTTGAGGTTTGGAAATTTTAATCCCTCAAGTTGTATTTTCTTCACTTGGTTGACTTTTGACTTTGACTGACTTTGGCTTCGATTTGACTTTGTCTTTTCCATTCCGTGCTCGGTTTTGTCCGTTTTTGCTTGCTTTGTTTTTCGTCCTTTTCTTGAATATCCGTTTCCTGCACAATTCAAATGCAAAACATACAAATACAATGTATTTTTGGTATGTTTTTAGTCATTTAGGCCTGTTTTTAATGGAAAAAGGTATGTGTAATTAAGCACATACCAGAGCTTCTAGCTTTCACCGAAAGTCGTCATCCAACAAGGTAGCTGAGACATGCATACATGGCCGTAACGACGGAATAGACATGCATGCTCGAACAAGTCCTCGTTCGAGTAGACACTAAGGTTAGTTACTAGGAAAGGGAAGTAAAATGGGTGTTAAGTAAAATTCACGAAACAAATATATTAAGCCAACAAATAAGGTACGGTTGCTAGTAACTTTCCCCCGACCGTTCCATGACAAAGACTCGAACATATAGACAAACGCCTCGATCACAGAAATGACAAAGACAACCTAAGTTGGCGTTCCCATAACGGTCAACTTCCCTTACATCCCGCTCTTTACATACTTTTATAAAAGTGGTGATATCGGCCACTTTTTACAAGACTTTACATCGTTGATTTTTGTAACGTATCAACGAATAATCGATCCTTCCAAGTGATTCCTTCGGTATAAACTTCTTTTGAACCGACTACTTCTCTTTTTTTAACAGTACATCATAAATCTTGGTTTAATTCCACCGTCTTCACTATCATAATTCATCCGGATAATCTTTTCCTTGTAATACTTCTTCTTCGGACATGATTCATAATCGCGAAAAGTAGCAAAACATACGAGCTATATATTTTTCCCATTGCATTGTGCAATTTCCTGACCATTACAAGACAGAAAAATTTCACTTTGACACAGGAAATACAAAACTTTACACGAAAGCAACTAGCAACATTGATTAAAATAGGTTTAATCTACACGGTAGGGGACTAATGTTGGGCAAAGGTTTTAACGAACATATAATATGGTTGTAGAAAAAGCAAATGAATGGCAAGCAGTGTTCTAGGGATTTACTCTAAAAACGAGAGTAATCAAAGGTTACACGGGTTTTAACTAACCAGTGTGGTTAATTAATTTTACGACATGTAGGCTATTTGGTTTAGTCTTAGAAATTTATTAGTTAAACATGTTCCTCCATCTAAATCCATAGTACTAATCAATGCGGTCTCGAGTGATATACCAGGCCAAGTTTTAAAGTCCACTACATCACCGACACACTCATAATTTTGTGGAATTTTTAGGTAAACAGTTGGAAACGAAATAGGTTTAATTCTTACAATATGTATCAAGGGTTATAGTGCGCTAGGTAATGTAACTAGTGATTTTTACAAAAGTCATGCTAAAAAAATTATTTGGCCTATTTTTAAGCACTTTGCATGTTATTTTGTAAAAAAGAAGACAAGTACGTTCTAATTCTCCACCCCCACTTAAATTATACAACGTCCTCGTTGTATATATAAAACAATTAAATAATAAGGGAAAACAGAATTAGAACAGAAAACTCCCTAGTGTTTTGCTCATGATAATTCTCCAAGATGAGTTCTTGAGTAAAAAGTGTGTTGACTAGGGCTTCAGCATGCCCGGATAAGTTCAACACATGTCTTTTTCAGCATATACCATATCATAGTTTCAGCAAGGTCTGCATAAAAGATTAAGAAGACAATGCAATTTCTATCTCGCTACAAGGTAACAAGAAAAACAATTAAACACCATAACTGTACAAGGATCAAATACGCCTTATCCGCCAAACCCTAGGATACGCATATGTGTCTTGGTAGAAACAATTAAATACTGGAAATTAAATATTAAGTTTTAAAAACTGATAACGTCCAGACATCTCTATACGCCGTATCCAGAGGGGTTCGATACGCCGTATAGAGTGTCTGGGAAGACAGACTCGTGCAACAAACAATTAAAATGCGACAAACAATTAAAATGACCGGGTTGTCTCCCGAGAAGCACTTTTGTTTCAACTGGTCTTTAAGTTAGACTTGCCCTAATTTAATCCCATCGTTATAAAACAACTTGGGGTCGAACGGGATGCCAAATGGCACATACAAATTCTTAATTAGATTTATTAGCATCCCTTTGCAAAGAAAATTCCAAGTCATGACATTAATGCCTAATCCTTTGACAAAAGTTTTATTTTTGAAAAACTCACCGGATGTATCATGACTTGTTTCAAAAAGCTTATTTGACCATTGAGCATCAATTTTTATTACATTAGGTAATGGCTCGATAGATGAATCCACCGAACAGTGTTCAATATCGATTTTATCATCATCATTGTCCTTATCCGATTTTGAATCATCGGGATAAATTATGTTAAAAGGAAATAGATCATTAAAGTATACATCGTTTTGTTCCTTTTCATCACATTCGGACAATGATGTTTCATCTTTCAAATTAAATTCATTGATATGTCGAGGGCATAAAGTAGGTTCAGTTGATAAATCTGATTTAGACGTTAGAGCATCATTTTAAACAATGGCTGTAAATTCATTCTCAAAATCTTTAAAGAAGTCTAATTCATCAATACAACTGACCGAAGGCTCGGGTGAATGAAACAAAGGCATATTGACTTTTTCATTATCATTTTTCGAATCCGTTTTCAAATCAATGGCGGATATTATTTTATAAGAAAACGAGTTTTTGTCAAAAACTACCGTGTAATCTTCATCGTCGAATTCATCAAATGATATTCTAAAGTTAATTTCATCGTTAAGAGAACTTACCGTGGGTTCACAAGAAGGTGTTTCATTTGATGTCAAATTATCATTGAAGACTATAGCTGGGAATTCGGTTTCAATGGATCTAAGGTCGTGAACGTCTTCATCATACCAGATCCGACCATACTTAGCGGTTTCCCAGTTAAACACTTTCCCACGTTTTCGAGCTTTTTCTTCCTCAAACCTGATATACTCTTCTATAGTAATGTTGGGGTCGTCTATATTAACCTGTAATAAAATAGCTAGGAAAGAAAACTGTCAAATAACTTAATATGCCATATTCAGTGAACTGAATACGCCGTATTGATGATAGAGTCGAATACGCTGTATTGGTTTGAAAAAATTTATACGCAGTATCCAATAAATTGAATACGCCGTATTGAGTATTTGACTCAGAATGTTACAGCAGGCTGTAACGATGCACACAAACACACAATATGCAAAATATACAATGCATGAAATTAAACACACAAACAAGCACACAATTATGCAATTTAAACTAAACTAAAACACTAATAAATAAGAATTAAACAACTTCACTCCCCGGCAACGGCGCCAAAAACTTGATGTGTCGTTGTGTAGGTGTTATTTATATATCAAGTTTTACTATTTATTTTATGCCGGCTATACCTAAAAATAACACTTTAACGGGCAGTGTACCCGGTTAAGATGTAGTTTCGTTGGTAAGTAGGGTGTCGATCACTAAGAGCGAGAGCGTTAATATCTAATTTATCAGTATTTTAGTTATCTATGTTAGTACTAAGCATGTAAACCAATATAAATTGATAAACATAAACAACAATCAACGATAAATTAAGCAATCGAGATAAACAAACCAAACATTAGATCTTCATAAACATGGCTGATACCTAAAGGTATCAGCCGATAGTCATTGTAAAAATACACACAGTTTGATATATGAACGATTAAAGTAAAGAAACCTCGATCGAACGCGTATTCGGTTGTGTGAAGATTACAAGAGTTTTCCTATGATCTTGAGGCTCTTTTATGACCTTCTAGGCTCTTCTGATCGTCTCTTGATCGACTTGGTGGTTTAGGGATTTACTTGCATGATTAAAATTGAGTTTAGGGTCGTCTGTATATATAGGGTCTGATAGTCGGTTCGATACGGCGTATTGGGAAGCTCAATATGGCGTATTCTTCAAAGTCGGGCAATGGTCTTTTGATTCGTCAAAGTCTTGGATACGTCGTATAGGTCTAGAATAATACGGCGTATTTGCTGTCAGATCAGTAGACTTTCTCGAACTCTTCATTTATGCTCCAAAATGCGTGCCTTTTAGATAATCTTCACCAATTACTCCATAATTACTACAATTCTCAAATAAAAACGATTAAGTAACAATTCTTTGCAATAATTATTCAAAATGGATTATTTACATGGGATAAATGATGTTATCATAGTAATGTTATTTGATGTCATCAATCGTCATTGTCATATGGGTTATCATTATAATCATCTTTCCAACGTTCATATAAGATCTTCCTCCCCATTCCACCTCCACTCTTTGAAGAGCTTGTATCCTTGGAACTTTTCGATGCCATGAAACTCGTTCTTTCGTTATCATCCTTTTCCACGTCGTTCTCATTTTCGCTATCCTCATTTTAACATCTTTACTATTTCTTACGTTCACATCAGCCATGCCACCTTCTAAGCTAGCTAACTCACTAGGAGGAGCCCTAATTTCCTTTTCAACTATATTAAGAACATCAAATGGATTCTATGCCATTATTTTCATACCACTCAAACTAGCTACATCAGCCATAGATTTCAATCCATAATTATTATTATTACTAACTTTATTGAAATTTGTATCTTTTGGTATAACTTATTATGTGTCTTCTTAACATTTGTAGTTTGAATATGTCTGCAGACAACATGAGACTTATGACCAACATGTAAACCTCTAACAACTTGCCTTTATGCTTTTACATTCACATCAGATACAACTTTATTAGGACATTGGTCCAACGAATGACCAAATAACTTAAAATGAGCATCTAGTCTGTTTCCACTCGTACTAAACTCGAATAGAATGCAAGATATATCCATTACATTCAACTTTAGGCACCGTCACAACAAGAGTGTCTTTTAACTTAACATAAACATGAAGATTAATCATTGCTCTTGTGAAACTGGGTCGACCTCATGATGCAATGTACATTGAGGTTGTATAAGTATTTAACATCAATAGGGTACCAAGTTTTGTTGCAATTACACTCAATCCATCCTCTGTGAATGTCGTGATAGGGACATGGTGGAGTTTAACCCAAAGTAGTACATTCTTCAAATCTTCCTTAGACACATTTGCCAAAGGAGATCACTTGCGAAGAATCAATGGCACATTATGAATCAACCCTGGTCCATTCTCAAGCAATGATTCCATACCCGTACTAGAACTGAATTTGAAGAAGAGAATACCTTTTGAGTTCATCATAGTACTAACCAGACCAAATCTACTCCATCCGTTCTTAACATATTTTTCAATCACAGGAAACATAACGCTCTTGCCTAGAAAAAAACCCATAAACAAAGTTCTCGAAACGTTTCTTAACCTAAAGGACTAATTTTATTGATATGACCATATCAGCCCCATTACCAGCCGAGGGAATTAATGTACGAAAGTTAGCAGCTTTCTTATTTGGTTCACCATTAAGACAATTAGCATAGGAAACCGGCTAATACCATTCGATTTATCACTCTTACTAACATTAACCAAACCATCTCCCCTTTTATTCGATGGAGTATCGCTAGTACCAGCAGTAGCCACTTTGGTGGATGTATTATGGGTACTAAACGTGTCTGAAAAGCATGAAACCGTTCCATATCCCATCGGCATTCAAAGGTTTTAATGATACCCCCATCACCGCCTACTAACACGAGCTTACGTTCAAGCATTTGACATTCAGTATCATGAATCTTTGCAGCTAGAAAACTCGTGTTCACCATATTCCCACCAACGGGATTTACATTAACATGTACATCAGCTCCCATATCCGATTCCACTGGATTTTCCACGTTAACAATAGCAATTTTAACATCATTCAAACCCCACTTTTGTGTAACACCCGTCCCTCTTGAACTAAAAAACCCTTTCTCCATTAATACTACATATGCACCAGTAACCCTAGTTTAACAACATTAGCCAATAAAGAACTTATAGCACACCCAAATACCCAATAAATGACCAACAACAACCTTGACTCAGAATGAAAATATAAGTCCTAACCGAAAGTTAGGGTTAGGACAAATCAGCAGCGATCCTAAGATAACTAACGAGACCAGTAAAGAAAAAAAATGTATCAATAAAACCCTAAATCTAAACTAAACCGACCTATGCAAACCTTAACTAAAAAATCGATTAATGGTTTGATAGACACGATTTATCAAGAC
>BQNB010110805.1:0-22479 GCA_026074375.1 Tanacetum coccineum | reverse complement strand
GAACATAAAGGGTTCTAGTAGACCTTATGATGTGTGATGATGATGATAATCAAGTGCTAAACCCTTGTTTAGCCACAAAACCAAAGCTTGCAAGATGAAACCCTAGATTAGGTTTAGAAAGCCCTAATCTTTCCTTTCTTGATTAATACTTGTAAAAGGCTAGCCAATGCTTGGGATCACCTTAGAATATCTTAGGATAGATGTGTATATGTGTGTATGGGTTGTAGAAAAATTGCTATGGGTTTGTTACAAAGGGGTGCTTGTGCCGTAGCTTCAAAGAGAGAAAGAGAGATAGAAAATTTTCTTTTTACCAAGTTTTATGCAATGTGTGTTTATCTATCATATGTATACATGTATATAAGGTGTAGGTCTAGTCAAGGGAACATGGTAAGGTCTTAGGGATGGGTCTTGGTCATAGTCTTGGTCTTTTGGTCAAGGAGACAAGGTATGGTGTGGTTTAAATGGAAAGGTATGGTACAAGACTAAGTGTTGAATTCATTTCTTATATCTTTGAATCAATTGCCATAAATTTCGGCAATAAGAAGATATATGTGATGTTGTTGACTAATTTTTATGTATTGGGTATAAATGTGGGTATTTGTTGAAGCGTAGATTAATTAACGTGGTTCCGAGAGTGCCTAAACGCAATTTATCGCGAAACGTATACACTTTACGTATCCGATAAAAATAAAATGAACAAAGTTAATAATTATTCTCAAAATAATTACTTAACCCTTGCTTGATGTAAACATTTAATTGTTTGATGCCCGTTTACATTGAACGCTAATTTTTAGCTTACGCGATTTAGCTTAACATTTATGATTTAAAGCAAATGCGTACAATACAAAAGGTACATTGGGGTGTTATACCATATCCAGGTTTGACTGAGTCAAATAGATACCCAGAGGAACAAGTGACTCTAGGACTACCAACCATGTTAGTATTAGTGAATAAATAGGCCCAAGATAAATTAGTTGCATCATTCATACGGGTGTGAGGGTGGTGGCGGTGACGAGTTGGGTAGTGTGTGATTGAACGACGATGGTGGATGATGATGGTTGAGTCGTTCCTGGACGGTGTTGACGAAGGGAGAAGGTGGTGCGATGGGGGCTGTGGTGGATTAGGTGGCGCGCTGGTCGGTGATGAGGTGGTTGTGGTGGGGAACAGGTAGATCGGGTGATGGGGTGGCTTTCGGAAATTGGCCAGAAGATCGCCGAAAAAGTTTTCCGAATCTTCAAAGTCGGCGCTGAGGCTGTGGTCGGTCCGGAAGGTGTAGCCGTGGACGTCCGTATCGGTGGTGCCGGTGGAGAATGTGTGAGAAGATACCGAACTAGAAAATATGGGTGGCGTATGTGTGTGTTTGTTGTTTATATTTCTTTTTTGGAGTGCTGTCTTGCTGCGTTGTTGTGTCCTCCTCCTCCGTTTTTCTGTTGTTGTTGATAGAGAGGATCAAAATATAAACACACACATACACTCCATTCTCTCTCTCCTCCGGCAGCCACCGTCGGGATCGGTAACTTACGGCCACATCAAGCCGCACCGGGAAGTTACTTTTTCGAGCGAGTTGTTATGGCCAAGTTCCGAAAGCACTCCCCATCCCACAGATTACTGATCCGCCCACTCCACCACGTCACCGGTCCATGCGCTGCCCACCACTCTCACCACAGCCCGCCATCGCCACCACCCTCCCTTCGTCAACACCGTCATGTCACCATCATCATCTCATCGTCGTCATCACCACCCCCTCGTCACCGCCACCAACCCCACACCGTCGCCACCCTCACCTCCACCTCGTTACAGCCGCACCCACCACCACCTCACCACCAATAGTAGGGTGCGTTATGGTCTATAACACCGTCTGTATGTTTTCAAGTTCGCATTGGTTACGACGTTCGATTAAATCCATAATGTTGTACTTTTTGTATTCGTCTACGCAGATGTGGGTTAAATGCCGATAACTGTTCAAGGTCTAGAGAATCGTCGTTAAAGCTAAAAAATTAGCGTTCCATTGTTAAAACGGGCATCAAACAAAGTATAAATGTGACATCAATAAGGGTGTATATAATTTATTTTTTGAGAATAATTATTAACTGTTTGGTTATTTTATTTTTATCGGATACGTAAAGTGTATACGTTTCGCGTGATAATTGCGCAGTATAGGCACTCCCGGAACCACCAAAACTTTTCTACGCTTCAACAAATACCCACTTTTATACCCAATACATAAATGTTATAAAAATATCTCACTTATATCACTCTTTGGCCGAAATTCTTGCAATGTATACAAAGTTTTACAGACAAGAAAAATGAAAGAAACTTCAAAGTTGTTCAATGTCATAACCACCTCTTCCTCATTTAATACTCCACACCATGCTAGTCTTCTTTGGGACCCAAGACCCATCCCTAAAGACCTGTACCTGTCTCCTTGACTAAGACTTGCACCATATATACATGTATCTACTAGTAAGAGACATATACAAGTAACACTTAGCCAAAAATTCAACAAAAATCCCTCCTTTGCTCTCTCTTTATGCTACGGCACAAACACCCCCTCCAACCAAATCCATATAAATTTTTCTACAACTCATACACTCCTATACACATCCATTCTAAGATATTCTAAGGTGATCCCAAGCATTGGCGAACTTTTACAGTATCAAATCAAGACAAGGGAAAGATTAGGGTTTTCTAAAACCTAATCAAGGGTTTCATCTTTGCAAAGCTTTAGTTTGGATGACTAAACAGGGTATTTATCACCGTATTTATATCAACATCATACACTCATTAAGGTTACTTTAAACCTCTTATGCCTTTCATTTTAGAAGTTATCATGCATATGTTTATTTCTATTATGTAGCTTAAATCACCATTTAGGATTTTATCATGAAAATGAGGTTTTTACTTGAAATGATCATATGAATTACTTTTATATATGTTGTGATGTTGCTTATATCATGTTAATAAGGATGAGAAAAGAATGTACCATATTAATTTGGTGTAAAAATGATAAAGTATGAAAACAAAGTTAAAATAGATTAAGGTGATTATATTCACCCCACATTCTGCCCAAAATTCGAAATAAAAATTTTATTTTATATTATTATAAGATAAACACATTTACACGACGATTACGAAAAAGTGTAAGAAACTGTTTAAGGATATTAATAATCGAAAAAGTCCGTTTAAAAACGAGTTATACGCTAATTAACGGATTATAAAAGAATTTTTATAAAAAGTATTTCAAGAACAAACAGTTTGGATATTTTTTAATAAAGAATAATTATTTTTAGGATTGTCTAAAATGATAAGAATCGTAATTTTTTCAATTAATTAACGACATAGGAGTTATGATTGCGCGATGTTTTCGACAATTAATACTTTTATAAAAAACTATTTTTAAAAAAGTTTCTATTCATGATGGAAAGTTATATTTTTGTAAAACTCATAAAATTAATAAAAACATTCAAAAAACGGGAGAACGTCCTATGAAGACTCGTTAAGAAAAACGGGAGCTATAACGAATAAAATTCGACTCATTGTAGGGTTTTCCTGACAAGCGAATTACCATTAAATTAACGTCACGATCTGATTGAGTGACACTAGTAAAAAGTTACTGTTCACCTGATGGTCAAAAATATCATAACTGTAAATTTTGATAACTTGTCCTACTACGATAAAAGTATGGGCATAAGCAACGTTAAATCGGGTTTAAAACCAAAAGTTATGCTGTTTTATAAACGGTCTTTATAAAGTTTTTTACTTATTAAACGCAATTTTACCACACTATTAGTCGGGGATATATGCTATCTTAGAATATTCCATGGGGCTTCTCAAAGTGCTAAATACTAGGGAGTTTCATAATGAGGCCCTTCTTCGGATGTGCGGTATCGTACGAGTTGTTGGATTTACGATTTAAAAGTGTTCCTTAACTCCTGTGTACGTCATGTCATGACCTCTTTAATTATGATAGCCCGAACGATAGTACGATGTAACAACTATAAGATTATATAAGTTTATTAATTAAAGTACTCGGTACTTATACGACCTATGATAATTTAGGTTGCATTCGATCTTTTACGTGACGCTTTATCTGCGATATTTGGATTATCAGAACTCAAGGTGAGTTCGTAGCCCCACATTTTTACGATTTCAATGATTTATAACTATGGGGTGGAAACATGCTTTGTTTTGTAAATTGGACGCAAGTATTGATACCTGTTTGCACGTTGCGAAACACCAGTAAGTCCACATGTTCATGAACTGTCAATTGCATAAATGTAGTGGAAATTAATTATGTGTAGCGCGAAAGTTAATTTAATAGATCTATTCGGGAAACGACATCCCCGTCTCGGGTGGATTAGCTATCACCTGGGATACGAACGGTTTTATAGCATGGTCGACATTTTAAGATGTTAGGGTTAGAATCCGGTATGGGCGTAAATTGCCCAATATTATAGTTTAATTGCAAGAAAGATCGTCGATGCTTTCAGTGTTCATGAGTTTAGTGTAAATGTTAATCTAGTTTTGTGATGCAAGCATGTGTTGCATTATCACGGGAAAAAAGTCTTGCTGGTCCTGCATATTATGATTTAGATCGCAACCTATGAATTTGCAGCGAAACATTGATGTGATTGAGTGTTTGTTATAAAGGAATGTTGTTTGTCGCAGGAGATCAGTAAGGCATATTGGTGCCCAGGATATCCATTGAGTGATTTTGTTTTGGGAAGTCATGCTAAGTATGGTTGTTTTATGTTTGTAAACTAGTATTTTGTAATAATAATCAGGAACAAGTTAAAGCTTCGGGCGATTGTATTCAAGAATATTTGTTAAATTCTAATAGGTCACCAGTTTTAAAACGACCTTTTAGGGGTCTGAGTTCTATATCTATCTTGTGTTATTGATCTATGAAATAAGCACGCCGCGGGACTCCCTTTTTAATCGCTGCAACCCCCAATTTGGGGGTGTTACAGAATTAGGTATCAAGAGCCAAAGGTTATAGAGATAACAGGTCAAATGTTTTTGCTGGACTATAACCATTTTCAAACATTGCATTCCTAAAAAGGGGTTTTTATGGGACACACTAATATGTTGCATTCAGTGGGACTAGATGCATTCATACTTGATATACGTGGTTATAATATATTAGTATTCACAATAAGAAGACTTATATAATATATACTATAAGTTGTTTCTGGCGGGTCACAGTTGTTCATGATTATCAGCTGCTGATTTGCCAATACCTTTTTGTAACCCATATACTTCTGTTCACTCTGAGGGCAACGATCTTGGGAGTATTCACCTGGAGTGATCCTTACGAGGAGGTGCCCAAAGTTGTTGGAGCAGGCAGCCACGTTCTCCAGGAGGTTTACCTTATCCATAGGAGCTGGAGGTCATGTCTATTATACATTCCGGAAGTGCCAGTATCCTGATGGGACTTAAGTGCCAGTTGGGATGAGGGCACCTACACCTCTAACTAACCACCAATACTTTTTCTTTCCACGTAGTCGACCCCTTAGTCTAGTGCCCTTGAGGTGAGATGAGAGATTATAGCATCCGCTTTGTTTGATCATTCCCTACACCCCACAGGGACTCCTACCATTGTTACATATACCACTACCTGCACCATCTCCTAGCTGCAGAGCTGATATCTCCGCGCTGACACGCCGCCTCGGAAGGATTACTACTTACTACTCACAGGACCTGGGTGTGCAGATAATCTATTAGTGAGCTTGGAGAGAAGTTCAGTTGCTGCGTGCGTCGAGAAAACAGGGACCCACTATGCCCCACAGAGTCGATCATAGTCATGTGGGACACATGAGACCAGGTTTGAGGATTTGAGAAGAGGATGATGATCCGCCTTAGAGATGTAAACAGGAGGGTCAGTTACCAGGTGACGTTCGCAGTAGAGTGAGTGTCTGAGTTTTTACATCGACATCACGATCCCAGACGGAACGTGCAGCTGTGAGAGCTGAGATTGCGTATTGGAGGAGTCGAGACTTGCTTACGAGCAAGAGAGTTGGAGGACCCTGTCAGGCCTTGGCTAGGTACTGAGGCTCACTGCAGGGCATATAGAGGCTTACGAGTTACAGTTATTAGAGATGAAGTGCGTCGCCAACGATAGTGGCAAAGTGTCAGGGCTTGCAGATGATCATGCTGTTTCAGCATATCATGCGTATCAGGCGCCTGGAGGCTGGAGCACGCGTTTGACACATTGGATGGGACACTATGTAGCAGTTCACTAGACTGTGGTTATGATTGTATCTACTATGCAGGGTTGTTATAGTTTTTATGGGTTACTCCCAGCTAGCAGGGGTATAGTTCTTTATGGTTGTTGGTTAGCATCCTAATAGATCTTTTGTTCTGATTAGCTATCCTGTTTATAGTCATACTAAGCATAACAGTAGTAACTCCGGCTGTTGGGTCTATGTTGTATTTTCATTTTGAACCTAGCGAATTAGGGCAGCATTGTAGTACCCAACAGCTCATGGTATTTTTCCAGGTGGGATTAATTATGGAAAGGATTGTATTATGTTATGTGCGTACTGTGTTGGTTGTTATTTTCACTCTGTGATGTGATTAATTTTATTCATGATGCAAATGTTTTTATGTATGTCGACGTTTTGATTGTATTGAAATCTTAGCGTCATTGTATTTTACGCTTGTGATTGAAGGGAAAATGGCACCAACGAACCACTAAGGTCAACCCGGAGTCCCACTAGTTACACCCAGCCCAAACAACTCCAAATGTTATGAGGCACAACTTCTATGGCCTTAATTGACAAGGAGTTGCATGCTGCAATGGTGGAAGCAGAAGCAAGCAGGGTTTAGGAATGGCTACAATAGCAATGGTTCTAGAGCAAGGCAGCCCAAGCTGTCTGCGAATGTCTTACTCTAATTCTTAAAATGCAAACCTTTGGACTTCAAAGTCCACTGGAGGAGTCGTCAGACTCACACCGATGGTTTGAGAAAATGGAATCTGTGTTTTAGCTATTAGCAATTTAAGCAACGAGCCAAGTTCAAATTCGCGACTCTGCATCTGCAAAGATGATGCTCTTACGTGGAAGGGGAATGCCCTGATGTTAAGACCACTATACTGGAAGCAGCTCATTGCATGCCATGGCTAGCTGAAGGAATAAATGATGACTGATAAGTACTGTTCCGAGGGGGTGAGTCCCGAAGATTGAGATGAGATGTGGAGAATCTTAAGGTCAAGGGCACGAGGATGTGGTGGCTATAGTCGACAATTTCAGCAACTAGCTTTGATGTGTCCAGAATGTTTCCCAGAAGAGATAGACTAAGATTGAAAAGTATGTCGGTTGGCTTGCCGATATGAACATGGCAGTGTCCAGGCATCAAAGCCAAAATATGCAAGAGGCAATCGAGTTTACAAAGTATTTGCTGGATGATAAGTACCCAGACCTATGGCAGAAACGTCAGGGCAGAAGGAAAAGAAAGAATGCA
Organism: Tanacetum coccineum; assembly: GCA_026074375.1. Taxonomy (NCBI): domain Eukaryota; kingdom Viridiplantae; phylum Streptophyta; class Magnoliopsida; order Asterales; family Asteraceae; genus Tanacetum; species Tanacetum coccineum. Next base: position 15,018 of record BQNB010110805.1, on the reverse strand, counting down.
CCTGATTTACCAGATCCAATCCAAACCACCGAATAAGAGGCAGAACACAGGCTCCAAGGCCTACACTGCAGGCTAATCGTGCAGGAATCATAGCCGGGCTTCTAAACCTCTGTGTTCCACGTGTCATTACAATCATGGAAGGTCCTTTGTCCACCGTGAGGGTGCAATAAACCTGCAAGAGGGTTGGCCATTGACCAGGATTGTAGGAGTCATCCGACTACGATAAATGCATACAAACAACAATAGAAAAGACACAGACCGCCAACCAACTAACACCAATAGATCAGGAGGGCAAGGTTTGTCTGAAGTGCGGGGGGCTCAAGAGGACTTTTAAAAGAAACTGCCCAAGACTGGAGAAACAATGACCGTGGTAATCAAGTCTGGGAAGACAGGGCCCAGCGAAGGTGTATGTGGTTGGAGCGGGAGGCAAACCCAGACAACGTCGTTGGGGTACGTTCTATTAAACCAACCACTATGATTATATTTATTTGATACGAGGGTGTCGATCGAAGTTTTTGTGTCTACTACATTTATCTCCAAATGACATTACGCATCTACCTAGATCATATTATGAATTGTGATAGCTGAGGGAGGGGATAATTGGGTTAAAGAAACACATTACTTAAGGGTTGCACATTAACTTCTAAACCACAATTTACCATAAACTTATGCCTGGTAGAACTTAGTAGTTTTTGATGCTATATTATAACAAAAAAAAAAAAAAAAAAAAAAAAAAAAAAAAAAAAAAAATAAAAAAAAACACACACACCACACACCCCCCCCCAAATTGGTATGGATTGGTAGGCGAAGTACCAAGTTTCATTGTGTGTCGCGATGGAGAGGCTTGTTCGATCCCTGGAGAAATAAACCTTAATCATACCACGGGGAGGGGAAGGAAGTCACCAGGGAACATGGGTACACGATTAAACATCAGTTTGTGGCACTAACACGCAGAAGTACATGGAAAGAGGATTTCCTATCTTTTTGGCACATAGTCATTGCAAAACGAGCGTTGAAGACACGTCGGAGAATGAAGCGACTTGAGGGCGTACCATTAGTTCAAGCCTTTTCCTCGATTAGTATTTCCTGAGGGACTTGTCGGGATCTTCTCCGACTCGACAAGTGGAAGTTTCAAAATTGATTTGGTACCTGGTGCTGCACCTGTAGCACGGGCACCTTATCGATTGGCGCCTTCCGAGATGAAAGAGTTATCTGAGCAACTGAAAGAGCTGTCCGATAAAGGCTTTATAAGACCAGTGTCCTCGCCTTGGGAGCTCCTGGTCATGATTGTCAAGAAGAAAGCCGGATATTCCAAATGTGCCATTGATATCGGGCATTAAAACAAATGACAAGGTGAAGACGTATCCACACCCGAGAATTGATGAATATTTTATCAACTTTAAGGGCGTCGGAGTTGTTATCGACAATCGACCTTTTAAGATAGGTTTCACCATTGAGGGTTCGAAAAGAAGGACCTTCCGATGCTGCCTTCAGCTCGTTATGGCCATTACGAATTTCAAGTTATGCCGTTTGGGTATTCATTTTTTTCTTTGTATAAACTTTTGACTCAAACGCACCTGGGCGTGTTCGATGGATCTCATGAATTTCGAGTGTGCAAACTTATTGGACAATTGTAATTGACTTTTATGGATGATATTTTGATCTATTCAAGAACAAGCACGAGCCGAGAGCATTGTGATGATATCGTGGAGTGAGTTGAAGAACAGAGGAGTTGTATGCCAGTTTTCCAAGAAAGTGTATTTTGGATCCCAAAGTACAGTCCCGGTCACGTAGATCGTAGTGAGGAATTACATATGGATCCAGCCAGACGATTGAATCCATTAAAGATTGGACATTCCTAGTCACAACTGGAGACTTCGTCAAAACTTTTAGGTCTTGATGGTTACTATCGAAGATACATTGAAGGGTTTTCAAGATCGCCAAACCAGTATGACTAAGTCTTACTCAAAAGAATGTCAAGTTTGAGTAGGGGCGATAAACATGACGCAGGCTTTTCAAGTTGAAAACAAAAAGTTGTGCAGTGCAATCCAATCGTTGGCATTACTGAAGGTAAGCGAAGATTTCATCGCATCCTGAGACGCGGCTTAACGAAGGGTTTAGGGCGCATGTATTGATTGGCCGAGGCAAAAAAAGTCGCTTTCTTATGCGCATCACGCCAGTTGAAGATTCATGAGAAGGCAACTATACACTCATGATTTGGAACTTGGCGCAGTGTTGTACGCTCGTGTGCGAGACATTTATTTATATGGAAAACTAAGAGTACGGTGTTACCGATCACAAGAGTTTGCACACACATTTTAGATCAAAAAAGAGTTGAACATGAGGCACGCGATAGGTTAGAAGAGTAAGTGATTAGATTGCGATATTCGTTATCACCCGGGGAAAGCAAATGTGTTTGCTGATGCTTCAGCAGGAACAAGAACGAGAACCACATTAAGAGTTCGAGCCTTAGTCATGACTCTAGCTAGGAACTTCCCAACCGATCTTAAATGCTCAGACTGAAGCGCGGCACAACCAGAGACCATAGAGTGACGAGTTGGGGGATGTTGATTGAAAAATGCTACCTTTCCGAAGACGATTAGAGAACAAAGTTGGAGCTACGTGGGATGGAACCTGGCTTTAATGGCAGGAGTGGTTACCTTGTTATGGCAGATTTAGACAGGATGTGATCATGCTCACGAATCCCACAAATCAAGAATACTTTATTCATCCGGGTTCCGCCAACTGTACCAGACAAGACGAACGCTCTATTGGTGGCCAACGTGAGTAGCGGACTAGCCCTTATGATAGCAAGTGTTTGACCTGAGCTAAGGTCAAGCCGAACAATCAAAGTGCCATCCGGCGAGTTGGTAACAAATAGATACCTGAATGGAAAGTGGGACAATATCACCATGGATTTTGTCACAAAGCTTCCTTAGAACGTTCAAAGGCCACGACACCATTTGGTGTGATTGTTGCCGGTCACTAAGTTACGATTTCACACGATAGCTGAGAGAACCGATCCTTTGGAATAAACTAGCAATTATTGTACCTAAAGAGGTGGTTCCCGGACATGGACTACCCTTGTCCAATCGCATTTGTGATCGCCGACCGAGAATTGCAACGATTTTTGGAGGTACTTCAGATGCTTTGGGTACTAATTTGGATATGAGTACGGTATCCATCCACAAACTGACGGGCAAGCTATGAGGACCATTAAACTTCCGAGGATATGCTGGTGCTTGAGTAATGACTTTGGAAAGGGTTGGGTTAACCATTTGCCATTAGTCGAGTTCTTCCATATAACAATAGCTATCACGTATCATCAAGGCGCACCATTGAAGCACTTTATGGACGAAGTGTGTTCACTGTTTTTGTTGGATGAGTTGGAGATTTTCAAATACTGGTCAGACTAATTCAAGAGACCACTAAGAAAAATCATCCGATAAGCAAGCTGTAAGCCGCTCGTGAATCGACAGAAAAGATTTAGCTGACGTGACGCGTAAACCATGGAATTCCAAGAGTTGGGGATAACGTTATTTTAAAGTCTCGCCCCCTTTCACCTTGGAAAGGGGTCGTACGTTTTGGCAAACGGGGGAAGTTAAACCCTAGGTATGTTGGACCTTTTAAGGTGTTAGAAAAGGTCGGAGAGGTTGCTTACAAGATCGAACTTCCAGAAGAGTTGAGCAGAGGGATGTCATAAATACATCCATGTGTCCAAACTAAAAAAAGTTGTCATGCCGACGACCCATAGCCGAAACGTTGTGGATGGACTTCATCTTGATGACAAGCTTCATTTTGTTGAGGCACTGGGGGTAGAAATACGTGGGCGTGAAAGTAAACGGTTTGAAGCGAAGGTCGGATCCCATTTAGTCCAGGATGATGGGACTAAGAGAAGGGTCTCTGAGGTTCGCCGTGGGCATGTGAGGACCATTCAAGCAGCACTATCCCCAACTCTTCAAACCTAAGACTCCACACCTGTGTCAAGCGCGTGCATCGTAAGCCTTGGGACCCGGCTTGTTTAAGAGGGAAGTCTTACCACCTATGTTTCTCAAGTCATTGCCGACGTGATAATACACAATGTACCTTGTGTATTGTTACGCATTTTGCTTTAAATCAAAAATGTTACTGTAAGCTAATCGGTATAAGCTAAAAAAATAGCGTTCAATGTAAACGGGCATCAAACAAATAATGGTTTACATCAAGAAGGGTTATATAATTATTTTGAGAATATTATTACTGTTGTTCATTGTATTTTTTATTGGATCGTAATGTGTAATACGGTTTCGCGATTTAATTGCGTTTGGCACTTCCCGGAACCACCAAAACTTTTCTAGCTTCACAAATACCACTTTTCTACCCATATACATAAATGTACCAAAAATATTCACTTATATCACTCTTTGGCAAGTCATTTCTGTATGCATGTATACCAAGTTTTAATACAAGAAAAATGAAAGGGAAACTTGCAACTGCAGGACAATTGTACAACCCTAACCTTTTAACCACACCATGCACTTGTACTTCTTAGACCAAGAACCCATCTAAGACGATACCAGGACTCGCTTGACTAGTCTTGCACTGTCAGTATTAAACAGTATCTTCTAGTAAGAGAAATCATACAAGTAACACTTAGCCAAAAATTCAACAAAAATATCGCTCTTCCTTTTGCTCTGTCATCTATATGCTCGGCAAAAACACCCCTCCAACCCCCCCCCCCCCCTCCCCCCCCCGCCCCCCCCACATAAAATCTCATTTAAAATTTTTCTAAAACCATAACACTCCTTATACACATCTATGCCTAGATATTCTAAGGTGATCCAAGCTTGGTAACCTATTACAAGTATCAATCAAGAAAGGAAGGTATAGGGTTTTCTAAACTAATCTAGGGTTTCATCTTGCAAGCATTCTGGTTTTGTGACTAATCACAAGGGTTTATCACATATTTCTACATTCATCGTCCTACATCATAAGGTTACTTTAACCTTTATGCCTTCATTTTTTATCAGTTTTCATGCATATGTCTTAGTCTATTTTAGAGTTAAATCACCATTAGAGATTTATCATGAAATGAGGTTTTTACTTGAACCTGAAATATGAACTCTACTTATATAATATGGTTGTGATGTTGCTTAATCATGCTCTGTTAATAAGGATGAGAAAAAGAATTGTTTACCCTATTAATTTTGGTGTAAAATATGAATAAATATATGAAAGACAAAGATTTTAAAGAATGGACTTAAAGGGACTAAACACACACATTCTGCCAAAAATTCGAAATAAAACTATTTATTTTTTATTTTTATAAGATAACAAATACACGACGATTCCGCGGAACACGTAAGGAAACATGTTTAGCAACGATTAATAATAACGAAAAAGTTACGTTAAGAAACGAAGTTATCCGATAATTACCGGATTTATAATAAGGAATTTTTATAAAAAGATTTTTATAAATAGTCATTCAAACCGCAAAGTTTGATTATTTTTACTAAAATAATACATATTTGTTAGGATTCTTAAAATGATTATGAATCGTAATTTTTCAGAAATAATAACGAATGAGTAATGAATTTCGCGAGGTTTACGAAATTAATACTTTTAATTTAAATATTTATTGGAAAAAAAGTTACTATTTCAGACAGAAAGTTACTATTTTTGTAAACCTCATAAAATTTTAAAAACTTTCACAAATGAGAACGTCATTGAATACGGAATCGATTTATAAACGGAGCTAAAAACGAAATAAAATACGACATATTTCGGGTTTTACGACAACGAATACTATTTAAAAAAGACTCAATACTCAAGTCTGATTGTAGAACAGTAAACAGTTACTATTTCACAGAGGGTAAATATCGAAAATGTATTAATTTTGATAACTAGTCTAATCGAAAAGGATGGGGATAAGAAACGTTAAAATCGGGCTTTAAAACGCAAAAAAGTTATGGCTAGTTTTTACTCTAAATCCGATGATTTTAAACTTTTTTATTATTAAAACGCAATCTGTCCAAAACGATTAGTCTGTTGTGATTATGCTATATAAAAATATTCCGATGGTTATCAAAGTGCAATAATACTAGGGTAGTTTCATAATGATGCCTCTTCGGATGGGCGTATCGACGAGTTGTGTTTTCCGATTTAAAGTGTCTCTAATCTCGTACTGTCACTGTCATGCTCTTTAATTATGATAGCCCGAACGATAGTACGATGTAACAACTATAAGATTATATTCAAGTACTCGGTACTTATACGACCTATGATAATTTAGGTTGCATTTGATCTTTTACGTGACGCTTTATCTGCGATATTTGGATTATCGAAACTCAGTGAGTTCAGCGCCCACCATTTTCGCATTCATGCTTTATAATTATGGGGTGGAAACATGCTTTGTTTTATAAATTGGACGCAAGTATTGATTACATGTTTGCCTAAGTAGCGATAACTAGTTAAGTCCCATGTCATGAACTGTCAATGCATAAATGTCGTTTGGAAATTACCTAATGTGAGTGCGAATGGGTTATGTTTGTAATAGATCTATTAGGAAAACGACCTCCCGTTCGGGGTGGATTAGCTCATCGACGGGATGAAATATACGACGTTATAGGCATGTCGATATTTTAGGACTGTTTAGGGTTAGACTTCAGGCTGGGCGTAAATTGCTATATATAGTTTAATTGCAAGCAGTATCGTGAGCTTCGAGTGTTCAGAGCTTCTGTGTAAATGTAATCTGTTTTGTGATGCATGCATGAGTATTTTGGCATTATCACGGGGAAAGTCTTGCCGGTCCTGCCTATTATGATTTATCAACACCTCATGAATTCACCAACATTTCTTGTTGATGTTTTTAAAGGCAAATGTTTTTTCAGCGAAGAGATCATGAAAGCATAGGTGCCAAGGATACATTGGTGATTTTGTTTTGGGAAGTCATGCTAAAGATATGGTTGTTTTATGTTGTAAACCAGTATCTTTGTAATAATAATCAGGAACAAGTTAAAGCTTCGGGCTATTTGTATCAAATATTTGTTAAATCCAATGTATCAGTTTTAAAACGACTTTTTGTTCGTTCTATATATATCTTGTGTTATTGATCTATGAAATAACACGCCCCGGACCCTTATTCCGCTGCGACCCAATTTGGGGGTGTTACAGTTTAATAGAAAACACCACGAAGGGTGTTTGTTTCGGTGGTAAACCCACCACAAGAGGGTGTTAGTACGCGTTCGGTTGTGGGGGGAACTGACCAGGGTGCCATTCGGTTTTCTTTTAAGCACCACCAGGGCACCACGAAGGGTACGTTCGGTTCGGTCATTAACCACAGATTAGGGTGCGTTTGTTTTGGCTGCCAACCACCCACGAGGGTGCGTTTTGGTTCATAAACACCACAAAAAGGGTGTTTGTTTCGGTGGTTCAGCAGCTAGGTTGCGTTTGGTTTTTATAACCGCACCACGAGTGCATTTGGTTCGTGTTTATGACCGACTAAGGTGCGTTGGTTTGTTGTCACCGAATAGGGTGCGTTTGGTTTTTATATAGAAACGAAAGGATGCGTTTGGTTTTGTTATAAACGAAAGAGGGTGCGTTTAGCTTTGCAAATCAAAAGGGTGCGTTGGTTTATTAGGCACCAGCAAGGGTGCGTTTGATTTATTCATAAACACGCAACAAGATGCGTTTGGTTTGATAAAATGCAACAAGGGTGCGTTTGGTTTTGGTTATAACATATTAAGAGTGTTTGGTTCTGTGGCTAACACCGATTAAGGTGTGTTTGGGTTAACAGGAAACCCCAAAAGGGGTGTTTGGGTGGGCAGGAAACCGAAAAGGGTGCGTTTGGGTTAAGAGAAGACAACAAAGGGGTGTTTGGTTGGCTGTGTAACAGCACAAAGGTGCGTTTGGCTTGACAGATTCACGATAAGGGTGCAGTTGGTTATGCAGAAACGCCAAAGGGTGTGTTTGGATTAACAGTTTCACCACATAGGGTGCGTTTGGTTTTGACAACAAGGGGTGCATTTGGGTTAATATAAATCGACAAATAAATATATATCGTAAAATCTTATAAATATAAAACCGGATATATATTGGTGGTTTAAAACAAAATAATAAATATGATATTTATTATTTTGTTTAGTTTAGATATATAAATATATTATATATATATATAATATATACTTTAATCTATATTATTATATATATAGATATGGAAAAGATCAACGTGTGAAGAAAAAATATAGAGAGGGAATAAGAGAGGATTTCTAGCCAATATATTTTAAATAGGGGGAGGAGAATTTTAGAGAGGGAGATGCATGTATTTATATAGGTGCATTCTGAAATGTGTGGTTGTGGTATCTTCTTACATTCTCATTATAAGTTTTTATTCTCATTTGATCCTAACTCTCTTTCTCTCTCTCTCTCTCTCTATATATATATATATATATATATATATATATATATATATATATATATATATATATATCTATCTATATATATATATATATATATATATATATATATCTATATTATTAATCACGCGGGTGTTTTGAAAATTTGAAACGCGAGTATAATTGCAACTGGATTGAATTCATAAAAAATTAAAAATGTCGGTTTTAAACGAAAAAGGTACATGACGAATTTATACTAAATTTACTATACTTAATAAATTTCGTTTTTTTTTTTTTAAAAAACAATTTCTAATATTTAGAAAAAACCGATTAAAAGACGAAGTTATATAGTCTTAGATCATTAATTTGTAATTATCACAACAACGATAAACGAACGAGAACTACACTTTTGTAAATGAGACAACTAGATTAACTAAGACCCGTCGAGGAAACGAATACTAAATTATAAAATATTATTTTATAATTCCTGATTAATGGACAAAGTAAAGACTTTAAAACATGTGTTTACTTTTTATAACAACGAAATGTTTATTTTAATTAAGTGGCGATTTCCGAACACTGTCAAACTGTTTGGTTTTAATTATTTCTCACACTTCTATATAAACTTCAAAGTATTTATACATTTCATATTAATCTTGGTTGTTTGTTCCTTGTCATATAAGATTCAGGTATGGAGTTATATAAATGTTATTTTTTCAATAAGCTGCTATTATACGACATACTATTAACACTTTGGTTTACTTTTCGTAATTTATTATATTTAACAACCACCAAACTCTAAACATCTTGAAATCGTAAATTATTATTCAAACGTTAGACACTATGTGCTGCGTTGGCGTACCATTGCATGGGGAAAACCCAAAATACTTATCAGACAAGGGTCTTAGCTGTTAAGATAAATCGAACTTCTTGATCGAGCGTTACGGTTTCCGTTCTTTTTGTGCTGTGCTTAATATAGGCACATTTTACCGTCAATCGTTTCTACGTCATCAATGTGTTTTATAGCCCAATGTTTTACTGGTTTTACATATATTTTATGGGGTGAGGAGTGAGCACTAAGTTTGTTTGGCCAAATTCATTCACATGGATGGATTACTGCTTAGTTACATGATCGTTTACAAAATTGGTTTGCATATACTCATAACATTAGTTCGCTATGAGATATATTTTTGACTTATATTTTGGTCACAAATACATACTTTACTTTTGAAATGATTATGGATTAGCTTAAGCGGATTGAACTGATAACTACAAGTAATTGCCCGGATGTTCTTGGAGGGGACACCTGCGAGGGGCACATATTCATTACTGCTCGGGTGTTCTTGGAGGGGACACCTGCGAGGGGTACAAATTCATTACTGCCCGGGTGTTCTTAGAGGGGACACCTGTGATGGGCACATATGGTTTTCATTTCTGCCCGAGTGTTCTTTGAAGGGACACCTGTGATGGGTACATAAGGTTTTCATTACTGCCCGGGTGTTCTTGGAGGGGACACCTACGATGGGTACATAGTGCATCGGTTTTATAAACTTTAGGAGTAATTGTCATCATTGTTTTATACAACATGAATATTTATGTTACCCTTTATAGAGTGGCAATACATTACTTGAAACATTTGTGATTTTTCATTGTCATGCACCTTTGAACGATTCGGGTTTCAAACGTTCATACGTACATTTTTGTGACTATTTGGGGATTGAAATGGTCATGCATATTTTACAACTAATTGATTTCTAAAAATCATACATACATTTTGGAAGGACATTTAAGGATTTAAATGGTCATACACACTTTACAGAACTTTGGATCAACATTTATGTATACAAAAACCTATGAACTCACCAACTTTAATGTTGACACTTTTAAGCATGTTTTTCTCAGGTGAATTAAATGCTTGGCCTACTTGATGTGCACTGGAGTCTAAAATTGACAAGATTTCATTTATGGATTTATACTTATATTCAGATGATTAAATCTCGTTGGGTTGTTTTTAAGCTTTTCATTGTGATGCAATTATGGGACAAATGTTATATCACTTTTAAGGAAATCAACAAGATTACTTTTCAAACGACACATTTAGAGGTCGTTCTCTTATATCTAGCGCTGTGTATTATGAAGTAACGCCCCCGGACATATTTCCGCTGCGACACAATTTTGGGGGTGTTAAAATCCATCCTTGAGCGGATACGATGTTGTGTGGTTTTAGGTTAACTAATCGATGGTTGAGTATGAAGAAGGATATAGCTAGTTGTGGTAGTAAGTATTTAGCGTATTTGGAAGTGGAAGTTGAGTATCAAGGGTCTTCAGGATTGTTGCTACAACTTGAGTTACCCGAGTAGAAGTGGGAAAGGTAACTAAGGATATTTTTGTCAAATTACATGTGTGAGTAGTCGGATACGATGCGATCTGGCATAGTAGTATGGACTGGACTAAGTCACCCCATTCTAGCTATGCTTAGACAAGTATGGTAGATTTTAGAAGGATACTTTAGAATACTATTTCGTGAAGATTAGTTTTTCCCTAAGGTGGGGTTAACATTCGAGTATGGATGTGCTTCATTTAAAGCATGGTATGGAAAGGAATGTAGGATACCGAATATAGGCGTAAAGGAAATGGGAAAATTGAGTTGGATGGATCGAAATTTGGTATAGCAAAACCAACCAAGATAGTTGTAATCCAGGAAAGGCTGTGCGGCAAGCCAAATTGTCGAAAGAGTTAGCTTGATAGTAGTGGGAAACTTTGTTTGAATTTAATGTGTAGGTTATGGGTGTTGAAACGAGATTTCACCTCGGAGAGGTGTAGTATGTTTGGAAAGAAAGACAAGTTAGAACCGAGTTATGTAGGACCATTTGAGATCCTTGGATGGATTGGGCCTATAGTTCGGTTGAGAATTTCTGTCTTATGAGCTGAGTATCGGAAATTGGATTGGGAGGTGCTGAAAGTTTGAGTAAACCTGAATTTGCGTGGATTCTTTAGATACGTTGAGCTTTGTAACATCTTATATCTTAATTTCAAGACAGTTCTTGTTTGATGAGTTGCGAGGTTAAGATATAAAACACGTTGTTACAATAACTTAAGGGTTTTGATAAGTTTTCTCGATGACGAGCGAGGTACATGTAGTGGGATGCTTCTTTTCGTTTGGGGTTGTTGTGTTGCTAATTGCACCCTTGTGGGGGTAAGCAAAGTCATTAGCAGTTGGATTCGGATTTTGGAAGTTAGTCGAGGTTAAGGTTGACAAGACTCTTTGTTTTGTCAAGGAACCGATGATGTTGTGGACCGAGAGGTCATGAGTAAAAGCGTAGTATGATAGCATTAGTGAAAGTTCGTTGGGATTCGAAGCGTGGTCCTGAGCTTACTTAGGAACGCAAGGATCAAATGAGGTCTAAGTGTCCTCCGTTGTTTGTCGATAGTGCTAATGCCTCGAGTAGTTAAATCTCGGGACGAGATTTTCTCAAGGTGGGGATACTGTGACAACCATGACTTGAGCAGGTTGGTCAAACCGTAGTGTTGACCTAAATGTATCTGTTGCAATGTATGGTTATGTGTTTATACGTGTTTATATGTGTTTGTGTGGGATATGTGAGATTGGATAATCAATCCATTGAGCGTGATCGTCTCATTGGGATTGGATTTGTGTTGAATTTTGTGAAGTTCATTTCGTTCACATTTGGTGACAAGGAAATGATTTCGGTGATTGAAGCGGTTTCGCGGTAATTGTGTAAGTAATTATATGTATATATATTTTTGTGTTAGTAATTTAAGATAAGTTTAGGTTTTAGAGGTTAAGTTAAGAGAAATGAGTTATTTGATGGAGAAATTTCATTTTAATCACTTATAGTGATAATGGAATTGATTGGGTATTTTGAGAGAATTGTTTTGGTTAATATGAGGATGTCTAGGTGATGGATTAAAATGGGAAGTGTGTCATTTGTGAAAGAAATAAGTTTGTTAAAATATGAGAGTTTTTGGAAGACTTTCTATTTTTGGAAAGTGAATTTGGAAATGAAAAGTTATTTTTAGAAAGTAGTTTATAAGCAAAATGGTTTACCAAATTAGCTTAGGTTTTTATAAAACTTAAGGTATGAAGGTAATTAATTAACTAATAAAAAAAATTATAGATGAATAGTAAAATACGAATTTTAAAAGAAAAAAAGAAAAGAAAAGAAAAAAATAGAGTTGTATTAGAAATCAAACACTAACTAGGCTTTATCTAGGATTACCTTAGAGCCTATAAATACAAAAAAAAACCTAAACCCCTATTGAAGTTGGCCGATTTTTACAAGAGAAGAAAAAGAAGAGAATTTTAGGGTTCTTGGTTAAGGTATTTTCTAATCCTTGTTTAGTTCTAGTTATTTAATTTTCAATTAATGTAATCTAAGTATGATGGATTAGGGTTTATAAATTAGGGTTTATAAATTAGGGCTTTGATTTTTCTAGAAGTTTATAATGTTATAATGATTGTTTAATCATTAGTTTAATTGGTTACTGTTGGGAATTAAACACTTCAGAGTTAGTACTGCCAAGGGATGAGTTAGTACTGCTAAGCCAACAGTTAGTACTGCTAGAAGAAAATAGTTCGTACAGTTGTCAAAGCATTGAATACGGGTCAGATTTAGGTCAGATTACGAGGTATAAAACCCCCACTTAAAATTTGAATTTAGCTTAGCCCTTTAACAGGAGTTTGGTTCTATGTATCTATTAGAAATATCCCAAAGAAGAGATTCTTATTTGGAGTCTAAGTATGGATTTTAGGTCCAAACTTCTTAGTGTGCAAACAGATCCGAATTGGGACTGTTTTGAAGTTTTATTTTCTTAGAAGTACTTGTGCATGTAAATGGCTCTTGGGAATAATAAGGTAGTTAATATACTCATAAATGAACATATGGGATTTTTGGTATGAATTATGGAGGTCAGTAAGTAGAGGTTTTGAGTACGTTAAGTCACGTTAAAATTCTGCAGTTTTGAACAAATTGTGACTAACTAGTGAAACTTGTTAACGAAGTGGTTAAAGTTGGGTATGGTGTCGGGTGACCCATGGGGTTAATAGAACACCTTATACATCTATCATATGATTGTTACATGTGCATTAAGCTTTTGGCTTAGTAGTGTGTAACACAAGTTATTTTGTTGTTTAGATTTGTGCTAGTTGTTTGTGAAGCTTTTTGTTGGAATCTTTTGGAAAGCTAAGCAAAGGTGAGTTTCATAGCCCCTTTTTCTCATGTTATTTTAGGGTGAGAATGATGCTTGTTGTCATGTTAAAAATTCTTTTAAGCTTGCTGTAATTATGTGTATTGGATCGTGGGCACGTTCCGTCCCGTTGTGTTGCGATATGATATGTTTGTTATTATGGATCCCAATATGCAAAACGAGGTATGACGGTGGTAAAACTGCGTGAGCTAATATGAGGCCATGTAGTGCATATATGTAGTTGATATGATTGTGTATCGTGGGCACGTTCCGTCCCGTTGTTGTTAATTGTTGTCATGAATTGTTTTTGTAATTGCAGCAGTTAATTGAAAGTTTATTTTGGATATTGTTGTATGTCGTAAACCTATGATTCTCGCTCAACTTTTGTTGACATTTTAAGCATCATTTTCAGGTAAGCTTAATGGTACTAAAATAGAGCGAAGTGGCTAGAAGAGACCGTGGGATGTTTGAAGTTTATTTATGCTTTCTGTTTGAATAAATGCGTTTGCATGAATTGTTTGGATTATGTTTTGCATGTCATTTATTGACGAGACCTCTTTATCATTAATAAAGACACCGTTAGGTTTTGGGTATTGTTATAACACTTTGTGTCTTTGCTTTTATTTAGTTTTCATTTTAGTATTCTCTATATAGACACCATGTGTTGTAATGATATCTATTCTTGTTTACGCCTCGCATTTCCGCCTTGGCGGGGTGTGACAGATTGGTATCAGAGCCATTGGTTATAGAGAAGTATATGGTTGAGCCTAGACTATAACCAAGGAGTCCTTTATGTAGATGCATTTAGGGCTTATGTGTTTAATGTTATAACTGCTATGCTTCCCTTCTATTTTTGCATAACTTATATATCTCGTATTTTGCTAAGTTGTCATTTTAGTTATTTTGCCTACCATTATTGGATATGATATGTATTACTTTCTTAGTATTTTAGCTATGTTTTCCCCCCACCCATAAGAAGTCTCGTTAGGGAACCATTTTCCCAATTGGACTTAAGCGTTATAAGGAGCCTCTTGTGGAACCGAAGGAGATAACATAGTTGATCGTTTGTCAAATTTACGTAATAGGGCTGGACCCGCGGAGTCGGTTGATTCTTGCAAAGGCAAAGTCAAACCCAAGCGAGGCCCAACATAAGTTTATCCTGTCCTTTACCCCGTCATGTTGTTATTGATTATTTCTTTCAGATATTTTGTATTTTGGGAATTGTTGCGAGATTTTCATTCCTTTATGTCGTTTCGATTTCAATTTGATATAAGTAAGTAGTTATTTGATGGAGCATCTTATATGTGTTAAGTTTGAGTGGTTTAAGATGTGCAATGTGGTATATGTGCTTATATGAGAATTATGATTGATATGGGTAATCTTGGAAGTAAATACACGTGTGAAAGGAGGCACTTATAATTATGGTGGCCAACATAAT
>BQNB010110804.1:0-11819 GCA_026074375.1 Tanacetum coccineum | reverse complement strand
AAAAAAAAAAAACATATCCACCTCAATGGCAAGTGAATCCGCCTCTGGCTCAGCTACTACCGGTGTTGGTTCATCAAGTCCAAGCTTCTTCGGTAGCATCTGAATCAGCATTTTCAACAAGTGGTAGGATTTTGTCAATCCGAAGAACAAGACTAACTGCAGAGTCTTTAGAGATGTGTATGTGTTTAAAGGACCACTTAGACGCTCATGAGCGTAGACAGCACACAACTCCACTTGAACTGCCCTTGGACGTTGAAGAAGGTGTCTTTAATGACGAGGTGCAAATGAATGAAGCCACTCAACTAACCGATCAAGAAATTGCGTTAGATGCTAGTAGCGACGGCTCTTTTGAAGAACCACCTCGTGATTATATGTTGAGCAGCGGGGCAGAAGATGACGAAACCCAAGATGGAGCTGGAGGGTCTATGTCACACGGACACGGACAATACACATACTACTAGTTTTATTTTGTATTTCGTTTATGTTGTATTTCCTATATGTTGTATTTCCTATATGTTTAAAAAATAAACAGCAACCGTTCTTGTCATCACGACTTCTTTGTATTTCGTTTATGTTGTATTTCCTATATGTTAAAAAAAAAAAAAAAAAAAAAAAAAAAAAAACCAAAACTGACCAAACCGGTTTTACAGGTTAACCGGAACCGAACCGGTTCCAAACCGGCAAACCGGTTCGGCATGAACCGATACCCAAACCGGTTCCAAACCGGTTCAGGTTCGTGCCGAACTGGTTTCGGCTTCCTGTTGACTGAAACTGGTTCCTGTTTGACTCAAACCGAACCGAACTGGTTAACTGATTTGCGCACCTCTAGTCTAGCCCTTCATCGTTATATACATGTGAAGCTAACAGTATTGACCTTCCTCTGTTCTTGAGTGTTGAAATTCTTCACGGTAGCAGAAGTTCCTGTTCAGCTTGTTTGGAAAACATAGCTTTTAGTTCTTGGAGCATGTCATAAGCACCAAGATGAGCTAGATTCTGTTGGATATCTAGGTCCATGGTTAACAGCATGAGCACAACAACTTCCTTTTGCCCTTTAACCCATGCAGCGTAAGCTGCAAGAATTTAATCATGTTTCCTTCCATTTCTTTTCTTTTCTTCCCAGCAAATTAACTCGAGAACGCAGCATAAGATTTTGTTAAAAAAGAGAGCAGTAAAGTGAAGATGACCAAACAGTCTTTAAACCTTTTGTTAGCAAAACAAAAAGAAAAAACTATTTGGAGTTGCAAAGAGAAACAAAAGAATATGCAGCAGCTAGCGGCCACTTTAACCATCATTCCGGCACCCACCGGCAGCAGAAGCTTTATGAAAAAAAGAATTGATAAAATATCATTTCCATTTTCATATTCAAATTCATATAAAAGAACACAATTGCGTTCTTCAAGGGTTTATGCTGTTGATAAACAACTTGCTGTTCTTCTTGAAGTTGAAGGGTATTTTTCATTTTTATTTCACCTACTAAGATGTTGTTTTCTTGGAGATTATCAAAAAATAGTTACTTGTTTTTTTTGCTTATCTTAGAGATTTATTAACCCGATTATAGTTGCTAAATTCCAATGTACTTTTTATTATCATACTACCTCCGTTCCAAAATTATTGTTAGCTATTTCATACCCGAAATGACTATCCACTTCCAAGATAATGTATTTAGTTTGAGTTTACCGTATTACCCTCACTTGAGGTTATTATTACAAACATTAAAGAAGTTTTAAATTAATTTGTTAAGGGTAAAATTGTCATTCTGCATAAGAAAGAGAAAGATGTAATCTTTGCATTTTCTTCCTACACGCGCTCTAAAAATTATTGTCCGTCATAATAACCTTCGGGTAGGATAATGGGTAGTAGATATGGTAATTATTGTAATCTTCGAACGTCGATGTGACACAAAGCCGTCTTTTATTATGATTTTGAAAATTGATTTCAAGGAGCTTTTTCTTACACGGAAGTTTTTCACAACACCATCTTGTTATGCCTTAGATGCACCAAGAAAAGTAAAATGACTAAAACGGGACATATGAAAAAAATATGTTTTTTGATAGAAACCCTTATTATAAATAATAGAAAAGTAAAATGACTAAAACTGAATGAAGTAGAGTCAAATCTAGTTTAGCTAACAACCTTAAGTTCTTGCATTGATTTGAGGGATGAGGTGTAAGGCTTCCTCTTTAAGTTTATACTTTGGCGTGTACACTAGTAGCAATAAATAATCATGCATACAAGATGGCATATTTAAGCATACAAGTAAACATGTAAAATCCGAGTTCTCTCTCGAGTCTTCCCCAAATGGAGAACCATAAGACCCTCACTAGATTTTCTGCTAAAGTGCCTAGATTTCCCCATTCACCACATATTGTGATTGAGTGGGTCTTATAGCCGGAATAGACAATAATTAAAAAGGAAACATATAAGCTAAATTAACAATTTTAATTTTCCTTTTTAACCTATATTAACTTTTAATAGTATTCAAGATCAAAATCTATATATTTTATTCATCTTATGGCAAGGAGTCGCATATCATTGTCATATTTTACTAGTAAAACATAAATAAAATATTTAACGCAGCAGATCATAGCATATGTTTCAATAATAGGCATGTATACTAGGCGTATAATTAAAACATAAAACGTGTAACCCATAAAGCTAAAACGAGTTGGCTCGTGATGCCATTGTTCGGGTTTAATATCTAGCTAACCAAATAGCTACGAGTACGTAGCGGATTGGATCTAGTAATAGCATATGATTAACACGTACATAAGAAGTAAATAGAAAATGTACCTCTTAGTTAATTGATCAAGAAAACAAATTAAGCGACTAAAACAATAGCCTCTACGGTTGCTCACACAATCACGTCAACCGAATATGTAAAGTTGTCTAGACTTAACTTCACGTCACTAACACCTTGTGTTATTTTCCTTGGACCAAAAACAATCAAACAAACCCTTGCTTTGTTTTACCGAGAATCCCAAACCTTAATAAGGGTTTCCACCAATTCGATATAAACCGAAATCTAAGAAACCAAACTCGTTCTTGTTTACCCTTGCTGTCAACCTTGAGAACAATTAAACCAACACTCCTAGAACCCGCTGTGATCTACCAGTATTGTGGGATACCTCAATCGCACCTTAAACCCTTCTAAAGGTTTACCGAAAATCAATAAGCAAGTATGAAAACCGAAACCTTAACTAAACAATTTCGGTGGACTTTTTGGAGAGGAGAGGAAACGAATTTGCTAAGGTTTTTGGGCTGTGATTATGGATGATTAATGTGCTAGGGTATGGGGGTTTAAATAGCCACCCAATCCTAGTTAAAGAAGGAGTAGGAGAGCTCCCTTCTATGCTTATCACATCATACTCACACTTTTATCACAAAACCTATTCTTCCTTATTTCATAGACTCCAAAACCGACTCCAATACCTCTTCACAACCAGATTTGGATCGGCTTGCATGAGGTCCAAAAGGTTTGAGTATTGTCGTCTATAGTCCTTGATTTCTATGCACATTTAAGTTTCATTATACTATAGATAATAACTTAAATTTATTCCGTGAAGTATAAAACGTATTCTCCGTGTATTAACGTGTGTGCCCCCAATAGGCTCACATATTTGTAATGTAAACGTGCTAGCCGACTACCATAACCCAGCACGTGGTGCTTTCCAAATCTTTCAGTTACACAAGAATTAGACAAGCAATAGCATTGTCCTTGCTCCAATTTTGAAACAAAATTAGCAGCCAACCCATTATTGATAGACGCGTGTATTTTACAACCCTGAATGAAATTAAAGGATATATAATATGTTACTGAATAAAAAGATTGAAATGATAAACAAAAAAATATCATAGAGGGTAGTACCTCTTCATCCATTATAACCATTTTAAGTGAAGGGTTGTTAAAATGAGGCGGTTTCCACAATCAGGTTACCCGAACTTTAACTTTCCTATTAGAAGAGATGGAGGTGAATTGTATAGCACAAATGAGTTGATTCTTAAATAGGGGTTTAAGGAATAGGGTTATTTAGATTGAATCTCTTGTTATTAAAATTTAAGTGTGAACAAATATGTCGCATAATCAAGTTAAGAAAATCATCATATATTTTATAATTCTTTTTATTGAAACATTATCAAAAATTATTAAGAGGAATACCAAATATTAGTTACACTTTTTTCTATATTATGAAAACCTAAATTAAATTCACACAAAGTAAATTGATACGCTTAAATTAACAACAATTTGATTCTTATTCACCATTAAAATAAATCATCAAAACAAAACCCCTAATATGAATCGTTACAATAGAAACGTCCAATATGATTCGGGTATTGATAGCGTATGGCATGTCCAGCTCGACTAACTAGGTATCATACATTCATAAAAGACCCATGATAAAGCCCAAAAGAGGCCATGAGACCAATATACAGGCGCCACCAAGGAAAGCGCGTCCAGGAACACACTAGGTTGGGATCTTCTCCCAGCCGATATCTCAACAGACGATATGTGTCACTACCTCATTCGACACTGAAGTAGTGCTCCTAACCGTGCGCCGAGCACATGAAAAGGTTCATGCACAAAACCAGGAACGTAACAGAGCCAAGGAGGGCACTCCACATGTCTATCCTTTTGGCCTCCCTTGGATGCAAGGCTGAGCAACTGGCTAAACCCAAACCTAACCGAAAACCAAAATTGACGTAAACGAGAATCGAGTACCGAACCGAAGTTAAGAGATTGAAACCGAAATTGAATCGAAGTCATAAGAGCGAAACCGATTTAGATACTTCATGTGTATTTGTTTTGACTCGACCCGAACAAAGAAAAACCAAAACCAAAAATCACAATTATATAAAATCGAAAACCAAACCGAATTAGTTCGGTTTGGTTCGTTTTGGCCTGGTTCGGCTTGGTTTCTCGGTTCGGTTTGGTTTTCGGTTGATTTTGCTCAGTCCTACTTGGATGTTCACTACATGGACCATCCTACAACACTCGGATCACATCCAGGGAGAGACACACAACCCAAGGTGCGTCCCTATAAATACAAGGTCATTCTTCTCATAATGGCCAAACCCAACTTAGGCATAGAAAAGCTCTAAGTCATTTCTCTCTCTAGGCTGCCCTAACCTCTGAGACAGTCTAGGCTAACACAACTACCTTCTTTATTCTCTCCTCCCCGAGAACAAACAAACACCCTTGATAGTCATCGTAAGTGTTACCATGACTCGTAACTCCGATCATAAGTCAGGGTCATTACCAAACGTCAAAAACCAAACGACAGACTATCACCCCTTTTAAATATGTAACATATGTAAACATGCATAAAAAGTTAAATACAAATAAATATAGAATACATAATAGCATATTAAAATCATATACAAATTAACATACCTCAAACAAGAAAGCATAATTTTAAAATCATGCTACAACCTACTCGAAATTAACTGATGATATGGATGGGTAATATGCGAAGAAAAAAATTATCGTTGATATTAGTATATTATCTGATTGTATATGTTTAAATCGACATGATAGAGAAACATGAAAGTTTATGTAACATGCACAACTTTGAATAATATAATCTGTAATCGTACCACTGTTACTAAGACATGAGTTGATACGACCCGGTTTGGGATAGTAGCACCACTTTTAGCGTGTGCGAGCTCCTTAAGAATATAGAGAAGAAGACTAGACAATTTACTTGACAAACTTGATTGATTTATTAACTGATTACATTGTGAAACCTTAAATACTAGTTATGTGATAACTCATAAAACCAAACACTTATCCTAACATAACTCGAATACATATCCTAAAACAATGACTTATCCTAAAACAATTAAAATAAGATACTATCCTTATGCCATCATGAACCACAGGCGTATCATTCCTCACTTTTTCAAAACCACCTTGCCCTCAAGGTGTTATCTTAAAAAGCACTCTTAATTCCAGGATCCCATAATCTTTTTTGAATTGCAGCCTCCAACCTTTTCTTCTTCAGCCTTCCGCTCCTTTGGACGTAACACAACACGCTTCTTCCACCTTCCGTTGCCCCGTGACTCTTCTCGCGATATACCCCAAACGCTTTACCACCACCCATAACAACCTCTACCACACTAATATACTCATCAACATTTAAGGACCCTTTAGCCTTAGGTGAAGCAAATTCACTCTGTAATGGTAGAATGACATCTATTTTCTTTTCAATGATGTGCTCTTTCTCTTCCTTCGCAATTATCTCAAAACGAGCCTCGGTGATACGAGCTTTGAAGAAGTCTTCTCCCAAAGTTGAAGGATTGGACCTCAAAAATTCACAAATGTCTAGGTTCGCAACGTGTTTCCACTGCGCGGGTCAATGAAAAAGCTTCGTTTAGAGTTTTGGGGTTTGACCTTAAGAGTAAACATTGTAGATCCAGTTTAAGTCCGGAGATATAAAACGACTTAAGTAAAGATTCAGTGTTCGTTACTAGTTTTATAAGCATCTCAAGCTCCCGTTGATAATCTTCAACCGTACCCATTTGCAAAAGCTTAGATAGTGCGTATTCCGCTTCCTGATCGCTGCCGTCCGATGCCATGAATAGTACCCCGACGAACAATAACTCAATTTTTTTTCACTAATGAATAGTAGCGATGAATAGTGCCGATGAACAATACTGTGAATAGTGTCGATAAACAATAGTTTTTTTTGGATTGGAACCCTAATCGAAAGCCCTCTCAACGAGAGCTCTTAATGAAAGCACCAATTGATACGACCCAGTTTGGGTTGTATCGGATAGTAGCACCACTTTTAGCGTGTGCGAGCTCCTTAAGAATATAGAGACGAGACTAGACAATTTACTTGACAAACTTGATTAATTTATTAACTGATTACATTGTGAAACCTTAAATACTAGTTATGTGATAACTCATAAAACCAAACATTTATCCTAACACAACTCGAATACATATCCTAAAACAATGACTTATCCTAAAATAATTAAAATAAGATAGTTATCCTTATGCTATCATGAACCATAGGCGTATCATGAGTTGTTTATCATTTCTAAATTAATTCCTTCTTATACAAAAGACATATGCTACTTGGAAAATGTTATTGTTATAAAAACATTCTACATTACAAACAAGGCTTGTGAAAACATTAGGCTGCAAATGTTAGTCAAACTACCTTATGATGAAAATAAAATCTTGCCATACACTCCCGATATGTGAGGGCTGCATGTATGGGATCTTCCACATCTTGTGATAATCCATGTGCCAATCGATATAAAAAAATACATATCTACACCCCACCTTGCTTTGGTACATTATCAACAATTATAAATGTAATTTTATACGAACATGGGTCAATGCATTTCTTGTCAAAAACATTACATAGTTGTAGAACTTCAGGAAGTTTATCTTGTAGACAACAATATAAAGCATAAAGTAAGTATATAATAGTACAAAACAGATACAATAACACAAACAAACTAAAAAACACAACAGATATATAATAGTACACAACAGATACAATACACAACAAATACAATAAACTAACTTAAACTTAGATAAAGCCACTTAAACAATAAACTAACACAAACAAACGAAAAAATAAAAGACATATGCTTATAACTAAAATACAGACGCTTTTACAAAACCTAATATATACTACAGTCTTCTTCACTTGCCATAATTAGCGAGTCATTATATGAATTCATGTAGAATGAACCACCATCACCTTCAATGCCAAGATGACGTAAGTGTTGTATAAATTCTTGGTAGACTTTCAGTGTGTGTGAGCTATATTGTAAGGGCTTTCAGCTTCAACTATAAGCTCTCTCATAGTTGTAAATCCGAGTAACTTTAAACTTTCATAGGTATCAATGTTGTATATCCTTTGAAATGATGTTATTGCACCACCATTGACCTTTATAACCCACACGACGAAAGATTGTCTAACAGGCCTTATGTGGTTTCCAAATAGAACGAGAGAGTTTCCAAGCTTTGAAGTATAAAAAGGTATTGGTAGAAGGTTTTTTGAGGTGTTTGGTATGTCTATGAGTAAAAAAATATTCTATATTCAAATCAAAGGACACGATCATGTAAGTTTTGAAAGAAACACCATCAGAACATACAACCCTTTTAGAAGCAACCCTATAAATACTTGTCCCAATGCAAGCCTGAGATGACCGTTTGAGTCTGATTGTATGACGAGGCAGATGGGCGGGTGGAACAAAGTTTCTTGGAACTCAACTTAAATACTACAACACTCTAAGGACCGTGATCGGTTTTCGGATATGCAATCTTTACAATGGTCGGGTTAAACGAATCCGAGTGAATACCAAAACCATACACTATTTCCTACCAAATTTGTATTACCTACCCAATAAGGGATAACTATACCCATAAATTTTCTTATTGATAGGTTCCAAATACTAGCCATACAATTTGAATAGAAATACCACAACCTGTAACAACTACCAATAGCCTTACGATTCGAGTTTAAATCAGGAAGACTAGAGGGAAAGTGTGGGTGTCTGGTGAAACGAAAAGGAACATCTAAAAAACAAATGTATTTTACATCAACAAAACCTTGGTTATACGTTACAAGAAATGATGCTGTCTGCCTTGGGCAAGCACCATATGAGACAACAAACTAGTGTTATCGACGATAGACTTCCATGTCTTACAAACAATTCTGAAGTGAATCAAATCCTTAACGGGTGGTCTTTGCATGACTTCATATTGAATTTCTAAAGGTATGTTGTCCGACCTTTTTTAAAAAGTGATAAAAACTAGCAAAATATTGGTTGAAATTTATGCAGGAAAGGAAACACAAATTTATAAAAGGGGAAATATTTCAGAAATTACTTGTATGATATTTAGGAACTACAAAATAGGTTTATAAGCACACTTGATAGTACCTTACTCATTATAACTACAATTGTGGTTTGGTGGAGCATCTAATACTTGCATTAATATCTTACAATAACCTAGCTTCATTAATTTTGTCTAGGCAATATGTAAGCCTTGTGTCATACCGAAGTACTACTTCAAATAAACAATTTACAACTAATTTAGGTGATTTAGCATACCACACACCAAAAACAATAAGTTGTTGATAATAAAAATTATTTTTAACCTAATAGATACACATAATAAATAGCTTATAAATAAGAACACTAACTTGTAAATAGTCCCTTGACCTGATATACCAATCACGACATTCAACAACGTAAGTGTCACCACTATCATAAAAGGTAACCAAGCCGAATATCAAATTGAGCAAGACACCAATGTTCACCTGGTTCATTTAAAGAAATAAATACATACGTAAATAAAAATTTCACAGCATTGGTTACCAAAAAAAACAAGTAACCATGTACAAATTTGGTGAATAAGAAACTTAACATTACCTGATCAACTTCACTCCATGGCAAATCGTACCTCTTCCCATTAGCATACCACACTGACATGGAGTTTTGTAATAGCAGCTGAACAAAGTAACTGAGAACCATGGCCCAATCAGCAGACTTTGGTCTAACATGCCACATGTAGTCCATCCACAAATCAATATGTTGTTAAAGGACAAACAATTTTTAAATTATTTATACATATAAATGTAAAGGTTCCAAAAAATCGAAGAGACTAAATATATACTTCATCCAATAGCCAACCTCTCTTAGGAGGATCTAAGCACACTAAAGTCTCCCAGAAGTTTTGATCAACCATCCAATCATTACACCATGGAAATCTACAACGAAGCAGCCCAGGCTGCCCAAGATATAGATCCAAATCCTCTGTTAACCAAACATTGTCTATGGAAGTGTTACAATGAGAAAGATCCTATACAAAAGTATAGTTGTATTAGGAATATGACATTAAATAAAAACTTGTATAATAACAATTAGTGACTTACCTCAAACCATGGTTTCACATTTTAAGGAATTCTGTCATGTCTTGATTAATTACACAACGACCTTGTTTTTTCTCTTTAAAGTTGCTGGATACTTTCATCCAGCTAGATGAAGTAACACCAGTACACTGACTTCTCTTATTAGGTACCACATGATAAGAGTTGTGAAACTCCCAATAAGTTTTACAACTCCCTAGGTAGTGTACCTAACCGTTGTAGTGTAGTATAGGCAAGACACGGGGGTTGTTATTGTTCTCTAGGGGAATAACGTGTGAATGTTCGAACTAAATGTAACTAAGGTCTACAGGTTAAAAGAAGAATATTTTTTGTATTTTTATATTTTATTAAAGCAATTTAAATCTTGGGTTTAGAGGGGGTTTGTTTTAATAATTATCTAATAATTAAACTACTAATGTAGAGAATTCGTATGATAAAAGAGAAGTGTTTACTTAATCATGTATGATCCTTAGTATGCTTCTCCTAACTCTATTGCCTTGTCACACTTGTGATGAATGTGTAAGTATTTCTGAGAAGCATGACTAATTACATGAAAACGCCATCTACGTGATACCTTTATAGGGAAACGCACAAGTAAGGTAGTATGAAGACTATTACAAGACCCCTAGAGAGATAGACCCGCAGGAAAATACTTAAAGGGGAACATCCATAGATGGGTAAGGTAGTATGAAGACTATTACCAATAGAATCCTTTCTACACAATCATGCCGCTTTAGATCTTCGATACACTTAAGTAACTAGGGTTCTAGAGTCTAAACATGCACACACATCAATCAACAAGCAATATTATTAGGATCTACATACCAATTCATATGCAATCATAAGCAAACACTAATGAGATCTAGCCTAGCATATTAAAGATAAGTAAAGCATAATAACTAATCAAACAATAAGACATATTGAAAGTTTAAATGATAAAAGAACTTTACTATATTGAAACAAGCAAGTAGGGAAGGTACAAAAGGGATGGGAAACCATAAAATACTCTCAACGTCAGCTACAAATCATTCTCTACCGAACTCCACTCCTATTATGCTATATAAAACCCTAAATTCGAGTTTGTATTTATAAGAAAAGGAACCGCGACGACGTCGCAATAAATTCTGACGCCGTCGCGCCGAGAATCTTCTAAGGTTTCTTTATGACGGCTACAGTCCAGACGCCGTCACAAATTCTTTTGTCGTTGTCGCTTGATCACCCAGACGGCGTCGTAAGCAATCCCGACTCCGTCTCCACTATCTGTAAACAGATCTTGAAGCCTTCGTTGTGTAAAGTTGAAATCTTACCCCGTTTCTTCCAAAATAGAGCCAAGTCATGTGTATTTCATCCAAATGTCTTCCAAGTGCTAAAAATGCAAAAAGAAATGATTAAACACATATTTTAAGCATTTTTGCATGATTATAGGGGTTAAATGACCTTGAAAAGTGAATAAAATTACCCCTCATCAAATACCCCTACACCCATACACTTGGGATTTGCTTGTCCCCAAGTAAATGAGCTTATCTACCTAGACAATAGCAATATCGGGGGGCATTTAACTTACTCTTTAAAGCTATTCATGGCACAACCAATTAGACCTCGTAACTACGAGCACGTAAATTATACACTAGAACCTCACAATAAGTGTTTGGATTCTCTCTTTCTCTTGGGTGTATAATGAATTATAACAATATGAGAAATGGAAAATTTAACACTTATTACCGGTCATAGCATACAAATTACCATAGGCTTGATAAATGATCAAACCTCCACCGCTAAGCGTAAGTACTAAAAGTTACTATCAAAGAGGTATTGTGTAGGTGTAATATGATAAACATGGAAATGGGAACGGATGGGAAATATTTAGGGAGTGACTTTTTAGGTGAATTTGGGGTGAAGTGTTGAGTTAATCATCTATAAGAATACACG
>BQNB010110803.1:0-22480 GCA_026074375.1 Tanacetum coccineum | reverse complement strand
TTTCATACATTATGACAGATTTTATTACATGAATAAAAGAGATTCAGATATCACAAAGTGCCTAATGCTTAATAAGTTTATGATTTTCTGCTGTGTATATTATGCATGTGGACCACAAAATACACACAAATGTCGAAATTCCGGATATAATAGAAAAAAAAGTAAGGTAAGTTTGTAAGAATATATATAAATAACGAAAGACTGCTAATTTGAACAAAAGCGTATCTAGTGTAGTGGTATCATAGTACCCTCCCACGGTACTGACCGGGGTTCGATTCCCCGGATGCGCATTAAGTATTATTTTTACTTTTAACTGATACATTAAAAGATAATTCAATGGTGTGTAAACGATTCGCTTTTAACGAGCTACTCGAGCTCGTAAACAAGCTCGAGCTTAATACTCAAGTGCTCGAGTTGATCTCGAACAAATATTAGTGCTTGATTAGTTTGACGAGCTGAGCTTTGAAAACTAATATTTTGGCTCGGCTCGTTCGAAAACTCGTTTAAATATCACGAGCCGAACGAGCTACTCGAGCTTAACAAGCCGACACTTAATATATAAATTCGAACTCGTTTAAATATCTCGAGCTTAACGAGCCGAACGAGCTACTCGAGCTTAACAAGCCACACTTAATATATAAATTTTTAAGCTTATTTTATTTTAAAATTTTATATATATTTTTCTAGTATTATAAAGATTCAAGTTGTATCTTAATATTTTTTTTCTAAGTTACATATATATGAAGGTAAACCTTCTTTTTTTCCTTATACTTTGTTTTATAGGCGTTTTATTTTTCTTTCTTTTTTCTCTCTTTCTATGTGGGATGTTTTTTCTTTTACTCTTTTTTGAACATGTGTTATTCTTTTTTACTTCCATCTTCTATATCTAATACGTACATTATTTTCTTTTTAGTTATTAATCGTTTTTTAAAACAACTAAATGATAAGTCTTTTAAGTTTAATCTATATAATTACACTTATTTATCTTACCTAAACTTATATAAAGCATATGAATGTGCGTTTTTATTTGCATAGGTGTCAAGTGATTTAAGTTTACACACTTTTGCTTTATAGAATGATCTTTGAACATGTTTCAATCAAATTATATTGATTTATAAACTTGTAAAAAACATTGTAATTCTTCTAGTAAACAAGTCATTCACGCATAACAACTATAGACATGAGTATCAAAATAAAATTCAAACCAATTTGATATTTGATGAAGTTGAGTGTGACATTGAGCTAATAAGGGTTATGTTATATTTCCCTCTTACGATGATTCATGATATAAGTTACGTGCTAAAATATACGATTTTGAATGAGAGCTGAGTCGCAAGTTAATAATTGTATGTCATGCACACAAATACATATAAACAAGCCACACACATAAACATAAGTAAGAAGAAAACTTATAATGAGAATGATGATAAACTATTATAACCATCCATTTAAGATGCTTCTACTTGAATTAGATGCACTTCTATCCACTTAGATGCATCTCAATTAGTATTGAAAGTGATTTTGAAGTGAAAACGAAGCAAAGTAGTACTAGCAGCAAATTTGACCTGCGTGGGACAAAAATTACATTGAATTCGCCTAACTTGATTATATGCATCTTATATATGTAAATGCGTCTAATTTTCAAACACACACATTATATTAATTTTGAAAAATACTCTCTATATTAATTTGAGTCTTTTATTCATCTTGCATTAACCCACGATTGCTACTAAAACTTTACTACTTTAGTTCATGCTTGTTTATATAACACCTACTTTTTCACTGCTTTTGTTCATTTATATAACATCTTCATCCCGCTCCCAATCCCGCACCTAATACCAATTCGTTTTTTGATCCAAATTTATCATCTGGAACTGTGATGATGTTATTGTCATCTCGGATGATGATGATGATGACATGCTAACGTCGATTGTTGAGAACTTCATAATCAAGTTTTGGTTGTTGGACGGAAAAGGGTTTAGATTCTAATTGATGAAAGTGAAAGTAATGAAGATTAGCATATTGAAATTTATGTTTATAAAAAAGCGTATGAAATGATCATGCAACTATAAAAGCTTATCGCTATAAAATCATGCTGCTTTGCACGAGTACTCATATAGTAAAAGTATAAATCACCCAACGGTGTATTTTTATAAGATGATCATAGCACATCTCAAGCGATATATAGTGTTACTTAATTTTGATGTCTAACGTATAAAGTTTATCGAAAATAGACGCTATTATGAGGTAATGTATATGAAATGACTTGACACTTGATAGTATAGGTTTAGTTAACAAATTTATAGCAAGCTTACAAAAGCATATACATAGAACACAAAAAAAACATTACATACTACTAAAACGATAACAATTGATGTTTAACAACGTCGCAAAAAAGTTTAAATTAGACAAAAAAAATTAATCTCCATTGCTTATTCCTTAAGGTGCTTAATCTTACTCCATATTTTATCATAACTTTAAGTCGTTGTTACTATACTATGCGTTCTTAATTAATGTAATCATAATTTTTTAGTTTCATTTGATTTTATGTAGCCTTGCGTGTGACGGAAGTAATTAAAGAAAGATGCAACACCTAAAAATGAAGCTCTCTAACAAACACATGGTTTGAGAATATTGCTATAAATACTGATTAATGGCTAAGGGGTGTTTGCTCCGTTTATTTTTTATACGTGTTTGAAATCGTGAAAAGCACATCCTTATAGCATTATAAATAAAACAACTCTATACATGGTTTAAATATAAATTAAACTCAGTTTGATATTACTGTTGCAACAAAAAATCTCATTTTTTTAAATTAAAAGTTTAATCATCTTTTATTTGCTAACTAGAAATACTTAGACAAAGAAAGTAAGAATCGAGTTTGAAATATCAAAAGAACAAGAGAAATTGAAATATAAGAGGGACATGTTTAGTAGACTTATCCCACATCACTTAAAGAGGAAAACTTCCAAGAGAAAAAGCTTTATATAAGCAAAGCCCTCATCCTATTTTAAAAATTAGTTAAGCTTTAGATGTTATTAAACATTAATATTGTGTTCTTAAACAATATTTGTCGAGCTTATAAGTTATATATTAACTTTAGTTTGAGCATTAGAACAATTTCTATAATTGTAAATGAGCTTTCGAGCTCGAGCTAAAGTTAATAAGTGAGCCTATCAAGCTCGATCTTTTATACGAGCATCTTAAGCCTGAAAGTTAATTTATTGTAAGAGTACAAAAAAGGTAAAATATATTAAACGAGCTTCGAGCTCGAGCTCGAACAAAAAAAATATTCGAGCTCGAGCTTAAGCCAATTTATAAAAGTTTATTCGAGCTCGAGCCAAGTGGTTAATAAACGAGCCTAGCTCGTTTAGGCCAAAACTCGACTCGACTCGGATTGTTTACACCCCTAACCACCACCACCTGCATATCGTACTACTGCTAGGATGTCTATCCGATCCCAGGCACCTATACCGTTTCCTTCTGAGGCAGAGGTTGCTAGACTTCTTGCCTTACCTACTCCACCACCATCTCTACTCACTCTAATATCATCACCACTCCCATAGATTCCCTCACCACCACTACCTGTACCATCACCACCTATTACTAGCCCTATTTACACTGAGGCACCTTTGGGCTACAAAGCAGCTGAGATTCGATTGAGAGCTGCATCACCACTGCCATTATCTGCACCATCCACTAGCCGCATAGTTGACATTCTTAAGGCTGACATACCGCCTCGGAAGAGGCTACTACTTACTGGTCCCACACCTAGGTTTGAGGTTAGGGAGAGTTCTGCTGCTGCTGCTAGGCAGCCGAGATCTACTGTGGCCCGTGCGGTTGATTACAGCATTTTGGATATCATGGATGCCAGTATCCAAGCTTCAGAGAGGAGGACTATGACAGCCATATAGATAGTCAACTTAAGGGTTAGTTATCAGGCTCAGGTTCGTAGACGGGAGAGCGAGGAGTCCTATACATGACATCAGAATGCACAGAGGGATCATGCTGCTCTATGTGGTAAGGTGGATACATTTAGGAGGTACCTTTCCTCCCTATGTACTACTCATGAGCAGGAGAGAGTTGAGGCCTGTCAGGCCTTGGCTAGATCGGAGGCCCATAACAGGGCTTTGGAGGCACGGATTGTAGTTTTAGAGACTTAGGCGCATCACTACGAGTGGCAGCGCTAGGACGCATATGATCGCGCTACTAGACATATCATACGTATCCAAGCACTGGAGGCTAGAGCACGAGTTGATACTCTAGAGGACACTGGCAGTAGTGCTTAGTCTTATCTTTCTGTCATGTCATAGCTATCTTGTATAGCCTATTAAGTTTTAATGGGTTACTCCCGGCTAATAGGATGTAGGGATTTTTATTTCTTTTTAGCTATCTTGTATGGCATGTTAAGTATTATGGGTTATCCCCAGCTAGCATGGCCGTAGGACTTGTATTTTCATTTATGTATCAAACGATCATATATGTTTTCCAGGTAATATATGAAATGGATATATTATGTCATGTCAATGTGATCTTAAATTTTACTATATACCTCTCTTGTGTTGTGATCTCATTTTATTTATTGTGTATATGTCATGTCGATCTCACTTTGATTGTATATTTCACTGTGTGATGTGATCTCATTGTGCATATGTCATGTCGCATTTATGATTGTATGAAATCTAACATGTATTATATTTTCTTATGATTTGAAGAAAATGCCTCCTAAAAAAGGATCCAAGACTAGGACCAGAACCACCCTAGCTACTGCCACTGCCACCACCCCAATAACTGATGCTGCCATCAGGGCATTAATAACCCAAGGCGTGGCTGATGCTTTAGCTGGGTGACCAATCCAAAGAAATACTAACCTCAATGATGATGGAAGCCAAGGTTCTGAAAATGGTATTACGATGCCTATGCGCACTACTCGTGAGTGCACCTACAATGACTTGCTCAAATGCCAATCAAAATGTTCCAAGTGTAACTACCACTATAATGGTCTGTCTGCATCGAAGTGCCACAAGTGAAACAATGGTGGCAAGCTGGCCCAAGATTGCAGGAGTTCTGGAAATGCTAATGCTGATAAGAATCAGAGACCCACTAGGACTAACCAGCAGGGTACCGGTTGTTATGAATGTGGTGCTCAGGGGCATTTTAAGAGGGAATGCCTAAAGCTAAAGAACAAAAACCAAGGTAATCAAGGTAGGAATGGAAATGATCCAGCAAAGGTGTGTGTGGTAGGCAATGCGAGGATAAACCCGGACTCAAATGTCGTCACTGGTACGTTCCTTCTAAACAACCGCTATGCTTCTATCTTTTTTGATACCGATGCAGATAAGAGTTTTGTATATACTGCATTTAGCTCCTTATTGATATCACACCAACTACATTAGACCATTATTATGATGTTGAACTAGCCGACGGGAAGATAATTAGGATAAACATTATCATTCGGGGTTGTACATTAAACTTCTTAAATCATCCATTCAATATTGACTTAATGCCTGTAGAACTTGGTAGTTTTGACGTTATAATTGGTATGGATTAGTTGGTGAAGTACCATGCTGTCATTGTTTGTGATGAAAAACTCGTTCGTATTCGCTAGGGAAATGAAACCTTAATCGTTCATGGTGACGGAAGCAACCGAGGAAACGAGACTCGTTTGAACATCATCTCGTGCACTAAAATGCAGAAGTACATGCTAACAGGATGTCAAGTCATTTTGGCACATGTTACTACAAAGGAGACTGAAGACAAGTCGGAGGAGAAGCGACTTGAGGATGTGCCAATCGTTCGAGATTTTCCTAAAGTATTTCCCGAAGACTTGCCGGGTCTTTCATCGACTCGACAAGTGGAATTCCAGATCGATTTAATACCTGGTGTTGAACCTGTAGCACGAGCACCTTATCGATTAGCTCCTTCCAAAATGAAAGAGTTGTGAGAACAACTGCAAGAACTATCCGACAAAGGCTTTATAAGACCGAGTTCCTCACTTTGGGGAGCTCCGGTCTTGTTTGTCAAGAAGAAGGATGGATTATTTCAAATGTGCATAGACTATCGGGAATTGAACAAGCTTTGTGAAGAATCGTTACCCACTCTCGAGTATTGACGAATTATTTAATCAACTTCAAGGATCGAGTGTTTACTCGAAGATTGATTTTAGATCGGGATATCATCAATTACAAGTTCGTGAAGGAGACATTTCAAAGACCGCTTTCAGGACTCATTATGGTCATTATGAATTTCAAGTTATGTCATTTGGTTTGACAAACGCACCGGCAATATTTATGAACCTCATGAATCGGGTGTGCAAGCCATATTTGGATAATATTGTGATTGTCTTTATTGACGATATCCTCGTCTACTCGAAGAATAAGGAAGAACATGAAGAGTATCTTAAGATCATCTTAGAGTTTCTAAAGAAAGCGGAGTTGTATGCTAAGTTCTCTAAATGTTAATTTTGGATCCCTAAGGTACAATTTCTCGGCCACGTGATTGATAGTCAAGGCATACACGTGGATCCCGCCAAGATCGAATCCATAAAAGATTGGGCATCTCCTAATACTCTAACATAGATTCGTCAATTTTTAGGTCTTGCCGGTTATTATCAAAGATTCATCAAAGGATTTTCGAAAGTTACTAAGCCGATGACCAAGCTTACTCAGAAGATAGTCGCCTTTGAATAGGGTGACAAGCAACAAGCATATTTTCAGACATTGGAGAATAAGTTGTGTAGCGCACCTATCTTCGCTCTACCTCAAGGAGCTGAGAACTTCATTGTTTATTGCAATGCGTCGCATAAAGGATTGGGTGTTGTTTTGATGCAAGACGAGAAGGTGATTGATTATGGATCATGACAATTAAAGATACATGAGAAAAATTATGCTACTCATGATTTGGAACTTGGTGTAGTAGTATTTGCTCTAAAGATTTGGAGGCACTATTTATATGAAACCAAGTGTACGGTGTTCACTGATCGCAAGAGTTTACAACACATTCTCGAACAAAAGGAGTTGAACATGAGGCAACGTCATTGGTTAGAGTTGCTCAGTGATTATGATTTTGAAATTTGTTATCACCCGGGGAAAGCAAATGTAGTGGCCGATGCCTTAAGCCGTAAAGAACAGATTAAGCCATTACGGGTTCGAGCCTTAGTCCTGACTATTGGTTTGGATCTCCCCAAACAAATTTTGGAAGCTCAAATAGAGGCACAAAAACCAGAGAACTTCAAGAACGAAGACGTAGGAGGTATGATCAGGAAGGATATACCGAAAGAAAAGTTGGAACCCCGTGTCGACAGGACTCTATGCTTAAATGGCAAGAGTTGGTTGCCATGTTATGGTGATTTAAGGACTGTAATTATGCACGTGTCCCACAAGTCAAAATACTGCATCCATTCGGGTTCCGACAAGATGTATCAGGACATGAAGAAGCTATATTGGTGGCCCAATATGAAGGCCGACATCGCCACCTATGTTCGCAAATGTTTGACATGTGCTAAGGTCAAGGCTGAACACCAAAGGCCATCGGGTTTGTTGGTGCAACCCGAGATACCTCAATGTAAGTGGGGTAATATAACTATGGATTTTGTCACGAAGCTTCCTAAGTCGTCACAAGGTTATGACATCATTTGGGTGATTGTTGTCCGACTTACTAGGTATGCAATCTTCTTACCAATAAGGGAAACTGATCCCATGGAGAAATTGGTGAGAATGTACCTAAATGAGGTAGTCACGAGGCATGGAATACCCGTCTCAATCATTTGTGATCGTGGTGGTAGATTTGTATCAAATTTCTGGAGGTCACTTCAGATGGCTTTAGCTACTAGCTTGGATATGAGTATTGCACATCATCCATAGACTGACGGACAAAGCGAATGGACTATTCAAACTCTCTGGGATATGCTATGGGCTTGTGTGATCGATTTTGGAAACGGTTGGGTCAAACATTTGCCATTAGTTGAGTTTTCATATAACAATAGTTATCACGATAGCATCAAGGATGCACCATTTAAGGCACTTTATAGTCGAAAGTGTCGTTCACCTGTTTGTTAGGCCAAGGTTGGAGAAGTTCAACTCACCGGTCCAGAAATAGTTCAAGAGACAACCGAGATAGTCATTCAAATCAAGCAAAGAATTCAATCCGCTCATGATCGACAAAAGAGTTACGCCGACTTAAAGCGTAAGCCGATGGAATTCAAGTCGGAGATAGAGTTATGCGTAACGTTTCACCTTGGAAAGGGGGCGTACGTTTTGGTAAACGGGGGAAATTAAAACCTAGGTATGTTGGGCCTTTCAAGGTGTTGGCTAAGGTTGGAGCCGTTGCTTACAAGCTTAAGCTTCCTCAAGAGTTGAGCAGCGTTCACATTACATTCCATGTATCCAACTTGAAGAAATATTATTCCGCCAAAACATTAGCCGTTCCTGTAACAACCCGAGTTTTACGACACGTACGACGATCGCGAATTTGACGTCATAATTATTATTTTATAAAATCATGTGAGCGAACGTCGACATTTAAAATTTTATTTGTCGTAAATAATTATTTTCGTATTTTATTACAAACGAAATTTAAATTTTTTATTTTTAGTCGTTTCGCGAGTCGATGTTTGACCGCGCGCTCGTTAACCGTTTCGAGCATCGTAAAAACATACGACGCGACTCGTTATTATTTTTAAGATCGTAAATTTATTATTTTTATGAATGTCGTCTTTTTGTTCCTTGTCTTGAGCCGGATTCGTGTTTTAAAATGTACACATTTTATTAAATGTTTAAACCAAGAAAAATGTAATGGAAAATAAAAATATTTCGAATGTTTAATCCCGAGCCATCGTTGTCGGCTTTTGTTTAAGTAAAAAGATGATGTGTCAAAAATATAAAGATAAAAGGATGGAGGGACCATTGTTGTCAAGTTGCCAAAAAGGGTTAGTATATAAGGAAGTGTTTACTTCCATTTTTATTCATAAAACACACACAACCCTCTCTTTTCTCTCCCTCTATGTCCGGCCACCACCACCACCGAAAACGTTTTCCGGTCATCGAAAACCGCCGTGTCGTCGGAAAAAGTCACATGCACAATGATCAACCAATATTTTCCGAATCCTCTCTTCATTTCCTACACATCTACGCAATAAAATAACACATGCAATGAGTATTTTAGGAGTTAGAATCCGGGTTAGTTTTTAACAATTTTGTTTTAAAGAGGTGTTTATCGAAGCTAGATAAGTGTTTTGGAAGATCGGTTTAATTAGAAAAATGTATGTTTTTGGTGTTTTGGTTCGGTTCGAGTACGGCTAACACAAGGGAGGGACGAGTCGAGTTCAAATATTGACCGATCTTGCTTATTATAGCTTTGTAAGTATTTTAATACTTGTGTTCTTTTTGTTTTTTGCGATTTAATCGATTTAGAATTATTGGGTGTGATGAAATCAGTTTATACTTGCGCTGAATAGGCTAGATGATGATATTGGGTGATTGAGAAAATAATTTTGATGTGTTTTGTAACATATAAATTCAACAGCAGGTTTGACACGCAAAACGAGGTTCAAAAATTTATAAAAACTGATTTTTGATGTTGAAATATGTAGAGTTCGTCCTAATGTACGTTTTGGTAATTCGAACATCCCGTAACTCCTAAGAACGAAGAAGTTACGGTGAAAACAAGTTTAGAAAAACTATAAATTTCAATCAGCTATTTCAGCTTATTTTGGTTGCTGATCAGATTTTAAACGGCGATTTTAGGTAAAACACGAAAGTTGTCCGAAATGACGTTTTACATAAAATCTCTTTTTGGTCAAAGTCACGAAAACGTGATATAGCGGGTCAAAAACGATGGCCAAACTGCTGCATTTTTATTAAAAATACAAGTTATAGCAGATTCTTGAAGGGGCGTTTTGGTCATTTTCTGTCGAGATTCAGGTCTCGGCTAAAGCTAAAAAGTTGTCCGGAATATCGTTTCGCATAAAATCTCTTCTTTGTCCGAGTCATGAAAATGTGATTTAGAGGTCGTTTTGGAGCTGGGTCAGATTGGGTAAAAATATATATAAAGTATAAAAGTCAAATGTTGCTTTAAAAAGTCAACGAGTTAATACAAGACTTATTGAACGTTTATAAAAATAATAAACGCTATTGGATTTCTCATCACATTTAGGATCTAAGGGTTAATACAAGACTTTTAGGATCTAAGGCGCAAGTGGATTTCTCATCACATGTATGAATATATATATATATATATATATATATATATATATATATATATATATATATATATATAGATATATATATATATGTATATATATATATACATATGTATATATATATATATATATATGTATACATATGTATATATATATATATATATATATATATATATATATATATATATATATATATATATATATATTTTTATCATATAAACGGGTTAAACATGGTTGTTTAAAATGGTTAGATTAAGGTATTGTCGAAGTGGGTTTTGTCAAAAACGATTCGGGTATTGTGTTTGTGTCACATCCGCGGAAGGCCGAAACCAACACCTTGTGTGTTGTTGTCGTTATCGCGTTTGTGGATTTTCGTGCTAGACTTCATTGTTTGATTATCGGCTTTTGATCAAAGGTGAGTTCATAGCCTCGCTTTTAAAGTTTTCAATGTTTTTAACTCCGTGAGGGGATATATTGCTTGTTTTGTGAAATTGAACGCAAATTGTTTTGATACTTGAATATGATTCCTTCACTACTGAGTATATGCCTTTTTGCTGTGTGACTGTTAGTTACCATGTGTTGGTAAGCGCTAATGCATTACATAGATCTATTGGGTTTGACAACCCTGTCCGAGGTTTGAATCCGTTGGGACCACCCTATCAAATGGACATTTTGTGGTTAGTATTAGGGGAGGTGGCATACTTCCCGGTCATGATTTCGTCCTACGGGATGAATGTGTTAAGTTTCGGCGCACGGGCTCTTTAGTTGGAAATCATTATTTTTATAACTTGAATTACGAGCAACGTTATACGCTTTGTTAAACCAAATTATGCGTTCTAACTGTTATTTGTAAACTCTATGAATTCACTCAACGTTTTGTTGACGTTTTTAAGCATGTATCTCAGGTTAGGCATTGTTGATGGCTTGGATGAGACGGAACGCGGATATCAAGGACGGTGTCTCGGTGAAGTAGTGTCATAAACTAAACAAGTGTTTTAGAAATCAAGTCGTTTTGTGACTTTTAGAAATAATTTCCATAATGGTATTTATTGGGTCCTATGTAACTTGATCTTTCTAATAAAGAAATTGTGTTTTAATAAACGTATTTTTTGATAACGTTTATTGGGTATCGCAGTTTTTTGTTGTGCAATGTATTAATGAAGTAGCACCCCAAATGTTGTATTCCCTGCGTATCGTAATTTGGGGGTGTTACAGAGTGGTACCAGAGCACGAGTTGTAGTGAACTAAGTCGTTTTACAAAACGTGGACTACAACTGTTTTTGAAAAAGTTTCACGAGTATTTCACCGTTGTCTAATATCCGCACCCGCATTCCCGATCCTTAGAAGCCTTACGTGGCATATTTGATTGCATATTATGTGCGTAACAAGTGGTTGACACTTGGTACAAGTAATAATTATATATATGTATATAGATATATATACGGCATCCGTTCTATGGTATACGATTATATATATCTTGATATTCGCTTCTTTCGAAGAGTTTAATTTCTTTAAACATTTTGACGCGATATGATAAAATTATTTCGATACGTGATGAAAACATCGTTGTTATACGATTATCTTCAAAACTTTTTCGCGACTTTACTTTTCATCTTTTGATGATATTGATTTGTTGTAGTTTGCCGATCCCATTGGGTGATTTATTGTTCAACTTCGAGTTCAAATATTTTCCCATTGCTTTTGAATCGCATATGTTGTTACGTAATCTATTGTTTTGAGATTTTCTGGTTGATGGGAGCGCGACTTTTATATGTCATCCTATAACCCTTCATTGTTTTGGAAAACGGTTATTAACTTATTCCCGCGTAATACGTCGTTTGGAAACGTCTATCCTTGGAGCTTTCGAAGGAAGTTGGTGTGTTGTGCTTTGATTCTTTGTATCGACCTCTACTTAGTAAGTCATGAAATGTTTGGGTCTGGAAACCCATGAGTTGATGTGTTTGAAAGAGTGATAAGTCATTGGGTATGGCTTTGTATTGGCGTTTGAAGGACTTAAAATGGTGTTTGGTTGGATTTTGAAACAGATTTTTACGGCAGTTTGTAACCAGCAGGTTGTGCGGTTGATTGTGAATTATTTTTGGTCATAAGGCACCTGGGAAATCCAATATGGATGTGGGCATAAGTCATAAGTGTATGTGGTTCTTTGGATAGGGTCGTATCTCCTCCGGATGAGTGAGATATGGTCGTTTTACTAAAACTAGTCAAATCTGGTATGTTGTTGGGAAAAGGAGTATAACTTCATATTTTTGTAATAACTTTTCAAAATAAAATTTAGGTACCTGTAGAAGACCGAAGACTTCTTTTGGGCTATCACCTCCAAATTGGTTTCACATCCAAAAGCATCTTAAATTCCAATTACGGCTTATTTTCTTAAACTACAAAATTTGTCAAAATTTCTTTGGGGACTGCTTTGGGATAGCAGCTTGTTGGATACGTTTCAAAATATTTTTAGTCTATGAAAACCTGGGAAATTAGAATAGGAGGTAGAGAAACCTCTTAGGTACATGTAGGAATTCGGATGGAGTCATATCGACACCTGACGAATGAAATATCGCAGAAATGGCAAAACTAGTTAAAAATTTAGACCGAAATTTGAATGAGTAATAAGTTCAAAAACTTATATAGCAACACCTAAATATGTAAAACTGTAAGTTCTAGATATTGAACAAACTTAGATTTGAGCGGTCGTTTTGGCTTTTGCGGATGCACGGTTTAGGAGATACACTTGATTTAGTGTAGCGATAAAATTTTGGAAAATGGTAGCTTTGATAAATAGGGGTAAAATGGTAATTTCACCTTGGATCTGAAACTTTTTGGGCAGTGGCCCCTATGTTTCTGGAAATTAGACTCTGTTGGATCCCACTCTAGATAGATCTTTACTGCCTGTTAAGGGTGGTGATTAACCTATGTAATCACAAGCTAATCACAAGAGAGACTCTTGCTTAAGAAAGCTAATGTCTACGCGGAATATAGACACAACTAATAAGAAGAACATGACTAATAAAACTAAAAGATCCTTCTATGGATTTCTATTAATTAACAAGGAGAAATGTGTTTTCTGGATGTGTACATTTCCCTAAGCCGTAGGTTCTCTTTATAGTGGAGAAACCCTAATCAGCATTTACTCAAAACGCGTGAGATTAATATGCATGAATATCTTCCTTATTTAGCTCATGCATATCCTCAACTCTAACTAACTAAAATCTTATCCTGGAATAACTATTTGACTCTACCAGGACTAAGTACTCTACCAGTAGGAACTAAACTTAGCCTACCAGTACTAACTATTATAATAACCTTACCAGCAGGAACTATATACCTGCCAGTAGGAACTACTACTCTACCAGCAGGAACTATATACCTGCCAGTAGGAACTACTACTCTACCAGTAGGAACTACATACCTACTAGTAGAAACTAAGTATTACAAATATTCCTAACAATCCTCTCCTAAACTGGAAAAATTTAACTTGTTATTTCATAGTTTCTAGAAGTTCTTCAACTTTGAACACCCTTGAGATTGAAATATGAAACTTTACGGCAACATCCAAATCTGCTTGAGTCTTTGGACTTTGAACACATGAAAACTTACTGACATTTATGTTATTTTCTTCATACAAATACCTTCAAGAAACTAATGATGATGAGCATTGAACATTGAGCAGATCTTGTGTCAAACAGATTGGTCTTCATAGCGTTGGAACCGAACACCAATAGTCTTGTTGAACTTGAACATCAAAAGGCAGCAACGTTGAAGAAGCAGCAGGAAAACTTGAACCAGCAACAGACTTTGGAACCACCTCAGCTACATGAGTAGATTTGATAAGCCTTTACCAAGTAGCTACTCACTCTTGGGCTAGCTAATTCTTTGGTGGAATCATGACATCACCCTGGTGAATTAGTAACCAGTCCAACTCTTGGAACATGAATCATTGGTGAATTGGAATACCCTAATGATTTTTGGCATTCATCACAGGCCTAAAGGATTTTATATGTCTTTACCTGTAGCCGTTTGCTCAGGACTAGCCAACTCTTGGTTGTGATAACAAGGTGAGTTGATGACCCTATAATTTTGAGCAAATTGGCAGCTATCAACGGATTTGTTAAGTCTTTACCAAACGCCGTTTGCATTTGGACTAGCCAATCCTTTGGTTTATCCATGGTGGATTGATGACCATTTCAACTCTCAGCAAAAGAAGCATGGGTGAGTTAAATACATATAGTTTTGAGCAAACTATTAAAGCTATCAACGAACTTGAGAATCACACCAGAGCCGTACCCTCATGGTGAATCAACTCTTTCTTGTTTGTGAGACATGGTGAGTTGAACACCATTTTTTGTGTGGTGGTTAGCCAACACCCAATCCCTGAAAAATTCTCTCTTTTTGTAACAAAAAAAACCATACTTTTAGAAAATTTTATAACAGTCTCCCTATGGACTAAATCTTTCCCTTCAATCATAGTATCTATGTATTGAGCATCCCAATGTTAACCACACGATGAGTAAACCTAGGACCATCAAATGCCTTGGTTAACAAATCAGCCACATTATCATCAGTATGTATTTTAAGCACTTGAATAAGTTTCTTTTCATTAGCATCTCTTATGAAATGGTGTCTAATTTCTATGTGCTTAGTCCGTTGGTGAAAAACTGGGTTTTTAACTATGCAAATGGTACTTTGGTTATCAATTTTTTTTTCGGTATTCATAGAGTTATACCCATAATCTAATAACTGATTTTGTATCCAGAGTACCTAACCACAACAATTAGCAGCAGCAACATACTTCTAGAACACATATCAAAGATCCTTCATTTTAGCATCAGTTATAAGATTTTCCTACAATTTACAACCTGGGAAAAAGTTAGTATCTAAGGGTGGACCCCATGCCATTTATGACTTGGGTCTGCTTTGGGGATCTGTAAAGGGATGTGCCTTGAATATGTATGAGATCTACTATTGTTCTTCGGGTACCCCAGTAGTAGAAACCTTTTCTTATGTGTTTTCCAAAGAAAACGATGCTAAAGGCTTAACAGTGTTGCCCATCTTATCCCCACCATATTGCATATGATTATAATACATTTGAGGTACATATGGTGTATAAGTCTGAAAATAAGAACTTGTAGGTCGATTTAAATGGGCCATAGGTCTAGCAGTACTTTTCCACCAACCAGAATTTAATGATGGAGAATTTCCTCTATCTGTAGGAACTTGGAAAAAGGCTTTATTTTGCCTACCCAGTTGAACTTGGTGCAGGCACCTTTGGCTTACCAGTAGGAACTGGTTGTGGACTACCAGGAGGAATGTTTACTTTGCCAGTCCTAAGAAGTACAGCTTGTGGGACAAACTGATTTTGATGATTAACATGATTCCTACTATGTACAGGTCCCACCCCATTACCAATAGTCTTATTAGCCATTTGTTTCTCATAAAAATCACAATCCTTAATAAGATGAGTACTACTACCACAGGACAAAAACATAACTTAGAAAACAGATGAAAGCCTTTTTCTAAATGACCTGCCTTTTTATTAAAATAACCATTCTTATTACAAGGACAGTCCTAGGAAGAGATTTCATTCTTATTCAGAATAATTACAAGAGAAACTAGGTAAATCCTGAACAATAATGGGTTCTTGGATAGGTGTCCCAACATTGGACTCAATCTCAGCTTCACTCTCAGATGTGGATATACTGGAAGTAGATGCACAAGGAGGTAGAATCATTTGACTTGGGCTCTGAAGATTTGACACTTGAATCACTGGAGGCAAAGTCATTTGAGTTGTCTTTTTGTAACACAACTTGAGGTTTGGCAGTTTTAGTCCCTCAAGTTGTATTTTCTTCATGTGGCTGACTTTTGACTTCGACTGACTTTGGCTTTGGCTTGACTTTGTCTTTTCCATCCCGTGCTTAGTTTGGTCGTTTTTGGCTTTCTTTTTGAATATCCGTTCCTGCATAATTCAAATGCAAAACATACAAATACAATGTATTTTTGGTACGTTTTTAGTCATTTAAGTCCGTTTTTAATGGAAAATGGTATGTGTAATTAAACACATACCAATGGTATTGGAACCTATTAACTCTAATCTTTCTAATAAATGAAATTGTGTTTTTCAAATGTATCTTTGAACGTTTATTATGACTTGTGTGCATGTATTATGAAATAGCACCCCAAATATTGTATTTCGCTGCGTATCGTAGTTTGGGGGTGTTACAGAGTGGTATCAGAGCACGAGTTGTAGTAAACTAAGTCGTTTTACAAAACTTGGACTACAACTGTTTTCGGAAAATTTTCACGAGTCCTTCACCGTTGTCTGATATCTGCGCGCGCATCGTTCCCAATCCTTAGAAGCCTTATGTGGTATATTTGATTGCATATTATGTGCGTAACAAGTGGTTGACACTTGGTACAAGTAATAAGTATATACATGTATATAGATATATATATGTCATCCGTTCTATGGTATACAATTATATATTTATATATCTTGATATTCGCTTCTTGCGAAGAGTTTAATTTCTTTAAACATTTCGATGCGATATGATAAAATTATTTTGATACATGATAGAAACATCGTTGTTATACGATTATCTTCGAAAAATTTTCGCGACTTTACTTTTCATCTTTTGGTGATGTTGATTCGTCATAGTTTGTCGATCCCATTGGGTGACTTATTGTTCGACTCCGAGTTCGAATATTTTCCCATTACTTTTGAATCACATATATTGTTTCGTAATCTATTGTTTTGAGATTTTTCGGTTGATGGGAGTGCGACTTTTATATGTCATCCCATGAACCCTCGTTGTTTTGGAAAATGACTATCAACTTATTCCCGCGTAATGCGTCGTTTGGAAAACGTCTACCTTTGTAGCTTTCGAATGAAGTTGGTGTGTTGTGCTTTGATTCTTTTGTATCGACCTCTACTTAGTAAGTCTTAAAGTGTTTGGTTCTGGAAACCAATGAGTTGAGGTGTCTGAAAAAGTGTTAAGTTATTGGGTATGGCTTTGTATTGGCGTTCAAAGGAATTAAAATAGTGTTTGCTTGAATTTTGAAATGGATTTTGCGGCAATTGGTAACCAGCAGGTTGTGGGGTTGATGGCGAATTATTTTTGGTCATAAGGCACCTAGGAAATCCAATATGGATGTGGGCATATGTCTTAAGTGTATGTTCTTCTTTGGATAGGGTCGTATCTCCTCCGGATGAGTGAGATATCGTCGTTTTACTAAAACTAGTCAAATCTGGTATACCGTTGGGAAAAGGAGTATAACTCCATATTTTTGTAATAACTTTTCAAAAGAAAACTTAAGTATCGGTAGAAGG
Source organism: Tanacetum coccineum (assembly GCA_026074375.1). NCBI lineage: Eukaryota > Viridiplantae > Streptophyta > Magnoliopsida > Asterales > Asteraceae > Tanacetum > Tanacetum coccineum. The sequence continues at coordinate 4,943 of BQNB010110803.1, read as the reverse complement.
CTCTTAGGGCTATCACCTCCGATTGGTTTTACATCAAAAGCATCAATAAATTTCAAATTACGCTCATTTTCGTAAACTACAAAAATTTGTCAAAATTTCTTTGGGGATTGCTTTAGGATATCAGCTTGTGGTTATGTTTCAAAATGTTTTTGGTCTATGAAGACTTGGTAAATTGAACTAGGATGTATAGAAACATCTTAGGTACATGTAGGAATTCGAATGGAGTCATATCGATGCTCGACGAATGAGATATCGCCGAAATGGCAAAACTAGTCAGAAAATTAGACCAGAATTTAAATGAGTAATAAGTTCAAAAACTTATATAACAACACCTAAAAATGTAAAACTGTAAGTTCTAGATTTTGAACAGACTCAAATTTGAGCGGTCGTTTCGGCATTTGCGGATGCACAGTTTAGGAGATACACTCAATTTAGTGTAGCTATGAAATTTTAGTAAAGGGCAGCCTTGATAGAATAGGGGCAAAATGGTAATTTCACCTTGGTTTTGAAACTTTCTTGGTAGTGGGCCCTATGTTTCTGGAAATTATACTTGAAATTCTTTTCGTAGATTTAGTTTCATTGGATTGAGGATTATTGTTGCCTCAGAGTTTTATCTTGTCACCGGCGTGGTGATCGTGCATTCTTTAGCTGTTATTTTTTATTTAGAACTCTAGGAGAGTTCATGTATATGTAGTTTATGTATTGGAAACTTAGAACCGTTACGGTCGGATGTACTGACTTTGAAAGCCAATGATGTATCCCTTTTTGAGGAAAATTGGTATGTATGTATGTTATTCTCGGCGTCGCTATTACAATTGTTGTAAATGTTCTCGGTTATGAGTTAGGAGAAGGTGTCATTGTATAGGTTGTACTATGAGTGAAGCCTGGAGGTCGTGGGTACCCCCGAGGCACTCTGCTTGAGTGAGATTGATTTGACCCGAGTGTTGGGTGACTTCAATTGGCGAATCTTTCACATGTGTATGCTACTTGCTTGCATAGTCCATGAGTGGGTATTATTTTTGGTACTTGATTCGTAGAAATCAACACACGTAAGAATAAAATATATAATATGATGGAAAATTACCAAATTACCCTTGAGGACAAAGGTAAAAAGGAAAATATTTACAAGTATATATAATATAATACGTATATTAACCGGGAAGTATGATTCCCGGGTCGTTATTCCCCAACGATTTGTGAAATTTCGCCATAGTCCGGTTATCGGCCATCGGAACTAGGGGAGGATTATCAAAAGGTTCTTCTAAATTAAATGGTTCTACAACAGCCGGTGGGGCTTGTTGTTGACGGTTATGGTTGCGGGTTTGAGAACGAGTGCGCATGCACAAAATAGAAAAAGAAAATTTAAACTAATATTTTTTAAGTTAAATTTATTTTATTTTATTTATTTATTTATTTAATTTTTTTAACAATCTATTTTAACGGATAACTAGATAGACAATTTAAACCAAATAATCAAATTTACTTCACGGTAACTCTTAAATTTTTTACTTTTAAAGGTGAGTCGTTCCTCGAAAATGACACAAATGACAAGTTTTAAAATCTTTGATTCGAGTTGGGAACTTACTAATGGATAATACCTCAATTGAAAGTATTATTTGTTGGTGTTCTTTTACCAACTTTGTTTATTTTATTTTTTTTATGGACAATTTTTTATATTTTTGATTTTTTTTATATGATAATTATACTAAAAGAAAGGAAAAATATTTTTTACTTTTTAAATTTTATAAATTTTTATATTTTTTTTATAAAAAACATAACTTTTGAAAACGAAAGGTTCTTCAAAACACGATCAACAAACTTCAAACGAAAGAATCTTAATCATAAATCCCCGGCAGCGGCGCCAAAAATTAATTCGTAGAAATCAACACACGTAAGAATAAAATATATAATATGATGGAAAATTACCAAATTACCCTTGAGGACAAAGGTAAAAAGGAAAATCTTCACAAGTATATATAATATAATACGTATATTAACCGGGAAGTATGATTCCTGGGTCGTTATTCCCCAACGATTTGTGAAATTAAAACCACGTTTGATGTTTGGATAATGATTTGAATTGGAAACAAAGATTGATTTGATTTTCTACTTCTACAAATTAAAATAAGCAACTGATAACAATTAAACACGAAAGCAAATAACGAGAAATTAAACTTTAACTAAAAACGCAAAACGGGAACCTTAAACGGCAATTAAAAAAACTAAATTTCCAAATCTAAACCTAAAATGAATTTTTCTCTTTAAATGGACTCTAATTGACTAAAAAGTAAGTTTAAAGAAAACTAGAACAAAAACGGATTTGAAATGAGCTTTAAAACACGAAAAATGCAAACGGGAACGAATCCCGTTCTTTAAAAAATGAAATTTTGCAAATTAAACCCTACGAAGGCAAAACTAATTTTCCTAGAAACTTTACGATAAAAGAAAATTTTCTAAAAAAGAATTATATTTGTTTGATTATTTTTCTATTTTTTATGATTTTTTAAAGTTTTTAACAAAAATAAATGTTTAAAAATACTAAACTAATTATAAAAATTCTTATAAAAAATACAGAAAATAGCTTAAACTAAGTAGAACCTAGGAAAAATAAGCTTGGGGTCACAGCTTAATGAATAAGCTACGAAATAAGCTATAACAGCTTATAAGCTATAAGGGAGAAAACGTGTATAAAAACTAAATGTTGCAAATATATAATGAAAAAGTCCCCAGGGCGCGTTGGTAGTGGAGTGTGTGTTGAGTTGTTATAAAAAGGGTTGAGGGTGTTGAGGTCGGGGGTTCGAGCCTTGCTCACCCCCGATTTCCACCTTCTCCTTTTTTTTATTTTGAAAAACTTATAAAAGCAAAGTTGTAGATAAGCTACAAACTAACAATTTTTATAAAAGAAACTTTTTATGAAATCTACTAAATAAGCTATGAAACAGCTTAAAATATGACAGAAACACTTAACTTTATTTTTTTTGGTTTTTATCAAATTTCAAGAACTAAAAAGCTAACTATAAGCTATACTAATGAACTATAAGCTATTAATATACTAAGACTAACCTAATGAGCTAAACTTAATAGAAATAAGCACTTGACAAAACCTTAGACCCAAACAGTCCCTGCAGGGACCTTTGAGCTTATTTTTAGATAAGCTCTTTGATCCTTGTGGGGAAATGGCTTATGCAAGCTTATACTACAACTAAAAAGCTACCTAAAAATGCTTCTGAAAATGATTTTGAAACAAATTAGCTTAATGAAAAAGTACTATGAAAACAGACTTAAGATTCAAATCATGCTGAGTTTTTGAAATTGAAAAGACAAAAAGCTTATTTAAAAGCTAAAAACAGATACCTAATAAGCTTAATGAGCTAAGATAAGCTCAAACTTTCTTAAACTACTTTATAATCTACTTGTGCAAGAAATTTGAAAAGCTTAAAGTATTTTTTTTACCAATTGAAATTAAGCTAACAAAGAAATTGGTTGCATAATAGAACTGCTGATGCAGTTGGCATGTATATGAGCTAAATTTTATTAATGCAGGTTTAAGATCCTTTAATCTACTCTATTTTAACACTAAACTAAATGCAAATTAAGACTAAAAGAAATCTAAGCTAACTAATGCAAATGACTAGAAAGATTTGAGCCTATAAACACTTAACTCATGAAAACTTGATTCACCCTATTCTGAATTATAAAACTAGCTTAATCAAACTTAAATGAGATTTTTAAAGCAAACATAAAAGACCTAAAGGCCACAAGCAGTACTAACTTGTAGTTAGTACTGTTGTGCCAAACACTCCTTTAACTAGACTCAAAACCATATTAGCTTATGAAAATGAAATTAAGAGCTTATATCCTAAATACCAAATAACAAAAAGCCAAAAACAGATCTTATGAGCTTATACTAACAATCAAATAAGCTAGAATTTAACAACTACTCATTATGCTAAATATTTTTGGATTTTTAATGATTTATAAGACAAAATATGAAAAACTAATATCTAAACTACAAAAGCTAAAAACAAATGATCAAACATTATCAATGAGCATAATACGATAGAAATAATCACTAATAAGCAAGAAATAAGCAAAAGTTAAGCACTATTAAGCTAGGAAATTAAGACAGAAAAGGAAATAAGAAACTTACCAAAGCCTTAGCTAAACAAAGGCAAACCAATGCTCAAATGAACTGTCTACAAGCTCTAGCTTATCAATGATAAGCTAGTAAAAGTCCCATAAGCTCTTCCATTGTAAGCTTATCATCCAAAAGCTCAAAATCCATTAAGCAAGGGTATTTGTCTGATTTTAAAGGTTTAAATAGATCAAATGTTTATTATTAGCTCAATTTGAGCTTAGAGACTCAAAGAGCTTATAAGAGCTTATGACAGATTATTAAAATAGAACTTATGATTTTATTAACTAGAAAATTGATTACAATATATTGAAACTGGGATTACAATAAGCTTTAAAAACTGAATTAAAACTACATAAGCTAAATTATGAAAATTACAATTTAACTAGAAATTTTTAAAGCTAAAACTAGATAGTCCCGTGTGTGAATGTGAGAGGCTATTTAAAGCCCTCAGAGAAGCTTCTAGGTCTCTTGCCCTGCTCTCCTTGTCTTGATCTTGGCCCTTGAATAAGTTCCAATCATTGAGTGCCTTTTTATCACCGTTGGATTAAATGGTTGAGCACACGGATTGCCAACGTGGCATTCCGTGTGTCAGACCATTTGTGCTTCTTTTGCAAGTACTTTAGTACAAAAATCTAGCCCTTGGTGTGTTTTCTTCTGTACGCGTGGCATTCTCCTTGTGGGTTTTAACCAATGAGAGCGTTTGGTGATGTAATACTCTGTACACCCTTTCTAATACATATAAATATATAATATATAAATACGTAATAATAAGGATATAATCAATAATAGTATAGTAAGTATTTTC